>JAQIUQ010007205.1:0-181398 GCA_030378365.1 Hybognathus amarus | reverse complement strand
TATGCAGTAGCCTATTTAATGTAATTGCATCATATTTTATTTTAAATTACAGAAGAATTGAGAGTAATCCCTTTAATTAAATTACAATATTTATATTACTTGGTAATGAATCACACCAAACATCTCTTTTTGTCTGGCACTGTTGCCATGGTGACTCATAATATCTGTGCTCCATTGATAATGGCTTTTTATAGTTGTGGTGCACGCGCTTAACTCAGAGTCAGTCAACTCAGAGTCTGATTGAACTAACTCATTTCAGCTGTTCTGAGAACTGAAAACTCAGAGTTTCCCATTTCAGGTAAGCCAACTCAGAGTTCAAAGCTTTAACTGAGAGTTGGTTGAACCTCCTTATTGAAACTGGGCCCCTGGAGTGAGGAGAGGGCCGACGATCATGTTAGTTCATTTGGAAGTGCGATCAGGTGTATTTGAGACAAAGCCTGTGCACAGCTGTGAGGACTGTCAGTTATGCTGGGTGGATCAGGCTGATAGTCAGTGATAAAAACTAAACTTACTGAAACTAACAATAGAGTACTGCAAGGATTGTGTTTGTAAGGTCAGCCTAGAAATAAAGCACTCACTCTGCTGGTTCCCTTCACAAAAGCCAATAAGAATTTTCCATTGGCTTTAGGATTCTTGCAGAAAATAAGCTCTATGACCAACAAGAGATTCTGGAAAATAGCACTGATAATGTGTCATGTGCATCTTTCGATTTTGGTTCATTGACACTGACTGGCTGGACGTTGCATGAACCAAATAATCCATTAGAAGTAGAGCCAGATCCATTATCGGCAGGCTGATATTATCGGTCCGATATTAGGCACTTTCCAAAATATCGGTATCGGCAGTTATAATGGCTGATCAATTAAGATTTCAAAAATAAAATAAAAACGGACAAAATCACGCTTGACCCATGTCATGAGTGTTGGAGTTAGTATAGTTTGTCCACAAGAGGCACTCCTTGCCACACCGTCCTGTTGGCGGCACTTGCTGAGTTGGTCACGATACATACATTGCTTGAATAACAATTAGAATATCTCGCATCCGTCTCCTTAATTCTCAATAAGCATGACAAAATTTGTGATGATCATGTCCAGTTTTGCTGCTGTTAAATAAGCCGAGAGTGAAGCGGACTTGAGCTAGTAATAGTCACGTTACGTTGTTACAGTGTAGTTGACTGACTGTTCTTTTAACTTTTGACAATGTGACTGAAGTATTTCTTTAATAGCGCATGACAGTTATAGCAATGAGACGTATCATCTCTCCTTGGCCTGTTATATTAAAAACGTATGTTTTACAATTTGCAGTATGACATTATCCATAGCTAAATTATGACTCATCATAGACTAGCTAACCACAAAGCTAGCTAATGCCACTATAATCAGTCTGTTCTGTTGTGACAATAAAAGAAACTTGAAAAAGAAAAAGAAAGTTTAAATATTTTTAAAATGTCTTATCATATTATTTTAGTTAAAACTCATAGATAACTACAAATAATTAATGTTAGGGAACTCTGTTAATGTTTTGTTGCATGTTTCTGAAAAAATAAAAAAATATGAGCCGATATATCGGATTTTAAAACCAACAAATATTTGCATCGGTATAGACCTTCAAAATCCTTTATCGGTCGAGCTCTAATTTTAGTAGTCGGATTGATGGCTCCAATCGGACTGAAAAGCCTTTCTGTAAACACCTTAATCGATCCGATTCAGCTTGAACTGAATGAAAATTCAGTTTCATCACTACGACACAGCCCTTTTTTTCACACAGGGCCCGTTTCGGGACTGGCATTGTTACTAGGTCCCCCATCCCGGGACCCGTTTGCGTTCACACAAGGCACTCTGGCCATTTTCCAGGATCAAATCGCAGTGTGAAAGGGGCTATTCTTACACATTTTGTTTTATCAAGATAATCGGCACAAATGAACACAACTTTTTGAAGCATAAATACAGTTGCCAGAAGTAAAAAGTTACAAAAGTAAAGGTATGAAGAACTACACCAAAGTCGCATGCATGACTTCAATGTCACCACTAAGCTTTCAAAAACTCTTTCAAGGTTTGAGTTAATAGTTTGCAAGAGAGCGATTATAAACGCAGTGAGGCGATGAAAGGGCATTAGTGGTGAGTATGCGAGTTTACCTGTTCAGCGTACCTCTGTTCCATTTAGCCACTTGTTTAAATCATCTGTATTATCACCTTGTCTCTGCGTCCATTGCAAATAGCGCCATTTTTGCTTCCTTTTTGGCCTAAGCTTTTCCGGTTCAGTATGCCTACCAAGTGTATAGTGTAAATGCAGATATCGGATATGGGTCACTCTTAAAAGATGTAAACGTGTTCATCAAAAATGATATATAGTCAACTAATCAGAATTGGGCATCAAGCCCTGCAGTGTAAATGCAGCCTTATTGGCTTGTATTGTTCCTCCAGTGCATGTCTGTGACTGTGAACGAACGGTGACTCTCCTAGTAAACTCCATCAGAGGAGATAATTGGGTTATTTTCTAAGCACCAGATTTTAAATGACTTCAACTTTACCAGTGAGATGTCTGCTCAGATGTCAGACAGCCAAAGCATGGAGTCTCCTTACAACCAATCTTTTGCAACATTTCTACAACTGACAGTGCAACAGTAAATGTCTGTTAAAGCTCAGTCACACCAAAAACGAATAACTATATTATCCACCCCATGGGACGTTAATATTCTGTTTGTTATAAGCGTGCACAGTGGTTATGTCGTCTGATGCTTTAAATGATAAAGATCTTTTTTGTCAGGTTGATTCTGATTGGGTGTAAAAAAGTTTTTGTCATTCCAGTGATTTAGTTCCTCTGTCATTTTCGTTATTGTTGTGCTGTGGAACATAACTTCCCTGTTCTCATAGAACTACAGTAGTGTTTTTAAGTATGGATTTTTAAGTTAATGGATTGTTCTTTAGGTTACATGATTAGTTTTAGTTAAAGTTTATTTTTTAATACTTTCTTTTCATTTAACAATTTACCTTAGTACACCTTATACTTAAGCTGATTGTCAAAAGCAAAACATATGCACAATTTCCCCAGTGTGGTTATTAGGTGTTGGATTTTAATTAGGGCATTTGAATGGGGAGATGATCCTCTGGCCTTGCCCGGATTCACAACTGTGCCACCAATTCCCAGTTTTAATCCTGAATAATTGATTCACTGATTAACGTACTCTTGAAGGCCTTATGTTAAGATGAACTTTATACACGAATATAGATCTTAAATATTTCATCTCACATATACATGCATACATAAACTCACCTAAAGGATTATTAGGAACACCATACTAATACTGTGTTTGACCCCCTTTCGCCTTCAGAACTGCCTTAATTCTAGGTGGCATTGATTCAACAAGGTGCTGAAAGCATTCTTTAGAAATGTTGGCCCATATTGATAGGAGAGCATCTTGCAGTTGATGGAGATTTGTGGGATGCACATCCAGGGCACGAAGCTCCTGTTCCACCACATCCCAAAGATGCTCTATTGGGTTGAGATCTGGTGACTGTGAGGGCCATTTTAGTACAGTGAACTCATTGTCATGTTCAAGAAACCAATTTGAAATGATTCGAGCTATGGGACATGGTGCATTATCCTGCTGAAAGTAGCCATCAGAGGATGGGTACATGGTGGCCACAAAGGGATGAACATGGTCAGAAACAATGCTCAGGTAGGCCGTGGCATTTAGACGATGCCCAATTGTCACTAAGGGTCCTAAAGTGTGCCAAGAAAACATCCCCCACACCATTACACCACCACCACCAGCCTGCACAGTGGTAACAAGGCATGATGGATCCATGTTCTCATTCTGTTTACGCCAAATTCTGACTCTACCATCTGAATGTCTCAACAGAAATCGAGACTCATCAGACCAGGCAACATTTTCCAGTCTTCGACTGTCCAATTTTGGTGAGCTCTTGCAAATTGTAGCTTCTTTTTCCTATTTCCAGTGGAGATGAGTGATACCCGGTGGGGTCTTCTGCTGTTGTAGCCCATCCGCCTCAAGGTTGTGCGTGTGGTGGCTTCACAAATGCTTTGCTGCATACCTCGGTTGTAACGAGTGGTTATTTCAGTCAAAGTTGCTCTTCTATCAGCTTGAATCAGTCGGCCCATTCTCCTCTGACCTCTAGCATCAACAAGGCATTTTCGCCCACAGGACTGCCGCATACTGGATGTTTTTCCCTTTTCACACCATTCTTTGTAAACCCTAGAAATGGTTGTGCGTTAAAATCCCAGTAACTGAGCTGATTGTGAAATACTCAGACCGGCCTGTGTGGCACCAACAACCATGCCATGCTCAAAATTGCTTAAATCACCTTTCTTTCCCATTCTGACATTCAGTTTGGAGTTCAGGAGATTGTCTTGACCAGGACCACACCCCTAAATGCATTGAAGCAACTGCCATGTGATTGGTTGATTAGATGATTGCATTAATGAGAAGAACAGGTGTTAATAATCCTTGAGGTGAGTGTATATGAAGACATCAGATGCAAAAGCCTCTAAGTGCTATCTGAAATTCTCTTTTAAAATTAGCATTTTTATCAAGCTCCTAAATTTAAGTTCAGTAATTTATGACAATTAATAGTACATTGTCATTGGCATTAAAGGGAAATAACTAAAAATAAACATACGAGCTTGATAAAAATGATCATTCTAGAATGAAAAGTGCATAAATGCAGATACGGTGCATGTACATCTTGCTAATCAGTCTGTAATCTGGGTCTGAATAAAAAGTGTTTGAGGATGGTATTCGTCATTGCTTGAGGATCTTGCTGCGCATGTGACATCATGTTTGCTGAAAGGGACAAATGGAAAGGATGTGTGGACAGCCCTTGTATGGACATTGTTTGGATGTGTTTTATGCAAATTACTAACAAGCTGACGCTCATTTAAAATACTCCAAATTCATTGACGTTAAGAACAATTTCATGTGCTTACGCATTTTGTGAGAAGTTCTCCTGTGCGTACACATACAAAATAATTCACCACGCAATAATTAGTGAATGAGATCTGGTGTTTTTCCAATCTCTGTAATGTATCAATCGAATAGGGGATATTAAATATGCATGCAAAGTTATGCCTATTTTTTTCATTTAACACACATCTAACACTCACTTAAGGTACTCTTTAAAAACACTTAATTTAATAATATTATTAATTATAATTAAAGTGTTGTTGTTTTTTTATTGCCACAAAATTATATAAAATAATTTGATCTTGACCATTCATTGGTTATTTGCCATGATTTTTAATTCTGAACATTCATTTTTATTTTGTTCTATATCCTAACCCTAAATATTCCATTTCAGCACATTGTTTGTACAGCCTTTGCCTCGTTATCAATTCTAGGATTTTATTGAGGTCTGTGTTTGTGATTGATAACATCATGTAGTGATGCATTTCCTCTCACCTGATCTGAAGTTTAATCACACTCTCTAGTCTGTGCATTTATAATCACTCTGGCCATTATCTGTACAAATGGCTTGTACATGTGACTGTATTGAGTGAACATGTATGTTTCTTAAACAGGAAGTTTATGTCAAGTATTCACCGCATCAGCAGCATGTGATCTGCATGTGCACAGGAAGTGGAAACAGTAGGACAGGAAGCACGCATTGTCCTCTCGCTTCAGAGCCTGTCAGTGGTTGTGTGTATGTGTAAGAAGACAATTGCTTCACTCACACTTTTCAGACATTCACTTAATTTGATGGTTCAATCAAATCACAGTAGGATAGAAATCTATGATATAGGCTAGATTTTTTGTGGTTTAAAATAGTGTTCTCATCATTATTTAACTCATCATAAATTAAACTCACTGTATATTATCAGTGTAATAACAGCCATTGATCGCCCTTCTCTCAAGATATCCGGACCAGCATCATTGAGAAAAGCCATGTATCAGCTGACCACTAATTGAACTGTGATTTTCTTCTATAAATCTCAGATCTTTTGGTGAGGAGTGTTACCTGAGTAGAGATTGGATGAGGTCATGCTCCCAGCAAACACTTCACTGTTTGGTTTATGACGGGGTCAGTTACTGGGTAAACCCATTCCAGCACAGGGTGGATCCATCTGTCTCTGTCTTACTCAGTTCCTCTGTCTTTCTCAATTTATCTCTCACCTTCTCACTCTCTCTACCCACATACTCTTTCTTTGTTCTCTTGTCGTTATTTTAGTCACACACTATTGTTTAGGCTTGTGTGACATTTTCTTTTTAGCTGGTTTGCCTCTTTAACTTTAGCCCAATAACTTTAGCCTAATAAAAGTTTTTTTTTTCTTTTTTTAATTGAAGATTTTTATTATTATTATTCTGAAATCTGTCTTTATGTTGAGCAGTAATTGTTTCATAAAAGCGATAAGGCACTCAAGGGCATTCTGTATTATGTCATGACTAAAGATTTGTCTTTCAGGCATTGGCAAAGTATTTGTAAAGATTCATTTGAAGTGAGTTGTGCAATGTTGCGGTCTGATGAATAGTTTGTGCTTTTCATAGTACGTTTGGGGTCGGTAGGATTTTTAAGTCTTTATTTGATCAAAAAATAAAATTCTTTTTTTTTTATTCTATGAAAAAAAAATTTATTATTTTTTTTTTAAATGTCTGCATTTTCAGTGTAACAAATCAAAAGAACAGCATTTATTTTAAATGGAAATCTATTATAACGTTATACACTCACCGGCCACTTTATTAGGTACACCTGTCCAACTGCTCGTTAACACTTAATTTCTAAGCAGCCAATCACATGGCGGCAACTCAGTGCATTTAGGCATGTAGACATGGTCAAGACAATCTTCTGCAGTTCAAACCGAGCATCAGTATGGGGAAGAAAGGTGATTTGAGTGACTTTGAACGTGGCATGATTGTTGGTGCCAGAAGGGCTGGTCTGAGTATTTCAGAAACTGCTAATCTACTGGGATTTTCACGCACAACCATCTCTAGGGTTTACAGAGAATGGTCCGAAAAAGAAAAAACATCCAGTGAGTGGCAGTTCTGTGGGCGGAAATGCCTTGTTGATGCCAGAGGTCAGAGGAGAATGGCCAGACTGGTTCGAGCTGATAGAAGGGCAACAGTGACTCAAATAAACACTCGTTACAACCAAGGTGGGCAGAAGAGCATCTCTGAACGCACAGTACGTCGAACTTTGAGGCAGATGGGCTACAGCAGCAGAAGACCACACCGGGTGCCACTCCTTTCAGCTAAGAACAGGAAACTGAGGCTACAATTTGCACAAGCTCATCGAAATTGGACAATAGAAGATTGGAAAGACGTTGCCTGGTCTGATGAGTCTCAATTTCTGCTGCGACATTCGGATGGTAGGGTCAGAATTTGGCGTCTACAACATGAAAGCATGGATCCATCCTGCCGGTTCAGGCTGGTGGTGGTGGTGTCATGGTGTGGGGAATATTTACTTGGCACTCTTTGGGCCCCTTGGTACCAATTGAGCATCGTTGCAACGCCACAGCCTACCTGAGTATTGTTGCTGACCATGTCCATCCCTTTATGACCACAATGTACCCAACTTCTGATGGCTACTTTCAGCAGGATAATGCGCCATGTCATAAAGCTGGAATCATCTCAGACTGGTTTCTTGAACATGACAATGAGTTCGCTGTACTCAAATGGCCTCCACAGTCACCAGATCTCAATCCAATAGAGCATCTTTGGGATGTGGTGGAACGGGAGATTCGCATCATGGATGTGCAGCCGACAAATCTGCGGCAACTGTGTGATGCCATCATGTCAATATGGACCAAACTCCCTGAGGAATGCTTCCAGCACCTTGTTGAATCTATGCCACGAAGAATTGAGGCAGTTCTGAAGGCAAAAGGGTCCAACCCGTTACTAGCATGGGGTACCTAATAAAGTGGCCGGTGAGTGTAAATGTCTTAACTGTCATTTTTAATCGTTTTCAGTCATAATTTCCTTCAAAAAAATTCTTACTGTCCCCAAACTTTTAAAGGGTATGATTACCTTTCTGTAGACGTGTGTGTGTTTGTGGGTTTGTTGATGGCTTCTATTGATGTTTGTGTTCAGAGGAAGTTTCAACATTTTATCTGGCAGTGATTTCTTAAGAGGAACTGACGTATTGCAAACCCACACACTGACAGACTTGATAAACATACGTTTCTCTTTCTCTCTCTTCTGCCGTACGTTATCACTGTGAGGAGACTGGCCTCTCACCCAGTTTTTGACCCATTTTCCCCAAGCCCATCATCCACCTGCTCAGAGCATCATCACACGCACAACCCCAATACAACCAATCACACAAGCCCATCACGCTCTCAATACTGAAACCAGATGTGGCATCTGCAGGCTCACCAGGCGTGTGAAGTTCGATACCAGAGCTTCTCACCACTGTGTGAAATGGCTTTCTCACACGCTACTCTTAAAGGTTAAGTGTTGGCCTTGGGCACTGTTTGCTAACTTTCCATCTCAAACATTAAAACAAAACATTGGCGCTGTTTTGAACGCTGCTTTTGTGTGGCAGCCCTTTAGTCAAATAAAAACCCTCTGAATAAATTCAAGTAACCCAATACACGTGGGATCAGACTATTTCCCGTCGTGTGTCTGTGAGTATGTGTGTCAGGGTCATTCATTAGGCAATACTATGTTGTCCTGATGATTTGTTGGAAATTGTTTTGTGTCATTTCTCAAAGACTGGCTGTGATTCATATGTTTTTGGAAAGCTGCCTCTGGAAGCCGCTGCCCATAAGATGACATCCTAATGATGCTCTTGTGTTTGGCCAGTTGCTGATGTTCTGCTACTTGTCCATGTCAAGGGGGAAGTGTGTCATCCTTTTGTCTGATGAAATGAGGACCTCCTATTTATAGAAATACAGGTTGAAGAACAAGAGACTATTCGCTCACTTTGAGGTTGATCCCATTTCAGTGCAGCAAGTTCAAGGGATGTTACTCTGTCGTAATCTTGAATCAAAATCACTTCCCCACCCTCTTCCACCGACTTCTCTTCTCTGATGACGTGTTTACTGGCGCGAGGGCAGGGCGACCTGTCACTCACAGCAGTAGAATGATCCAATCAATGCCCGATGGACAAAATCAAGTCCTCCCCGGCCCTACATTTTTTTTTCTTGTTCATGAAGCTGTTTCACTCTGACATATCTCATAATATGGAAGAAAAGACTACCGTGTATAAAGACTTCTTTTTCATGCCAACTTTAACAATGGTGTGAATATAAAATGTGCATTTTAAATATAAGGCATATGTTTTGGTTCTCTGTATTCTGTGTGTACTGGCCAATTTTAGCTTGTGACCGTGACCAGCAAAGCATCAATCAAAAAAGAACAATTCTGTCATTATTTAATCTCAATCATGTCAATCAAATCCTATGTGCCTTTCTTTCTTCTATAGAACACAAAATGGGCTGAGTGGACCCTTGTTTTGAGAGCTACACAATCAGGGGGCCCATTAGGGCAGTGGTTCTCAAGTGTTTTGGCCTTGGCACCCACATTTTCCCATGGTCATCAAGCCGCGACCCACTTTTGTAGTATATACACTCAACGGCCACTTTATTAGGTACACCTGTCCAACTGCTCGTTAACACTTAATTTCTAAGCAGCCAATCACATGGCGGCAACTCAGTGCATTTAGGCATGTAGACATGGTCAAGACAATCTCCTGCAGTTCAAACCGAGCATCAGTATGGGAAGAAAGGTGATTTCAGTGACTTTGAACGTGGCATGATTGTTGGTGCCAGAAGGGCTGGTCTCAGTATTTCAGAAACTGCTAATCTACTGGGATTTTCACGCACAACCATCTCTAGGGTTTACAGAGAAATGGTCAGAAAAAGAAAAAACATCCAGTGAGCGGCAGTTCTGTGGGCGGAAATGCCTTGTTGATGCCAGAGGTCAGAGGAGAATGGCCAGACTGGTTTCGAGCTGATGAAGGGCAACAGGGCAACAGTGACTCAAATAACCACCCGTTACAACCAAGGTGGGCAGAAGAGCATCTCTGAATGCACAGTACGTCGAACTTTGAGGCAGATGGGCTACAGCAGCAGAAGACCACACCGGGTGCCACTCCTTTCAGCTAAGAACAGGAAACTGAGGCTACAATTTGCACAAGCTCATCGAAATTGGACAATAGAAGATTGGAAAAACGTTGCCTGGTCTGATGAGTCTCAATTTCTGCTGCGACATTCGGATGGTAGGGTCAGAATTTGGCGTCTACAACATGAACGCATGGATCCATCCTGCCTTGTATCAACGGTTCAGGCTGGTGGTGGTGGTGTCATGGTGTGGGGAATATTTTCTTGGCAATCTTTGGGCCCCTGGTACCAATTGAGCATCGTTGCAACGCCACAGCCTACCTGAGTATTGTTGCTGACCATGTCCATCCCTTTATGACCACAATGTACCCAACTTCTGATGGCTACTTTCAGCAGGATAATGCGCTATGTCATAAAGCTGGAATCATCTCAGACTGGTTTCTTGAACATGACAATGAGTTCGCTGTACTCAAATGGCCTCCACAGTCACCAGATCTCAATCCAATAGAGCATCTTTGGGATGTGGTGGAACGGGAGATTCTGCATCATGGATGTGCAGCCGACAAATCTGCGGCAACTGTGTGATGCCATCATGTCAATATGGACCAAACTCCCTGAGGAATGCTTCCAGCACCTTGTTGAATCTATGCCACGAAGAATTGAGGCAGTTCTGAAGGCAAAAGGGGTCCAACCCGTTACAAGCATGGGGTACCTAATAAAGTGGCCGGTGAGTGTATTTGTAGCTAAATATATATTACAATATATTTGTTTGAAAAAAACAACAAAGCAAATTTATTTTACAAAAAAATTTACACACATGCACTGCGTCCCCTTATACTTAACATGCACATGAATTGTACAAGTACAACTAATAATCTGATGAATAAACAGTGGGCCTATAAGGTAAGGCTATTAATTAAATGGCAGTTCTCAACAATTTTTTGTTAATGCAATTAAAGTCTGTATGAGACACCACAGTATATTTAAAAATATACAAAATAACACAAAGTGGGCTGCACATTGGCTTACTGTACGTTCACACCGCCGCGACTGTAAAAAAGTACGGGGAAGCTTGTTAACGCTTTGGACGCTTTGAACGCTCTGACGTTGCAGGGAGAATAGAAGTGTCACAACATGAAATGTAATAAACAGAAAAAAAACAAGCAATACATAAAGAAACCTTTTATAATAACACTGTTTTCATAACCCTTTTGGTCACATTTGGTCAGGAAAGTTATTATTAAACTTCTTTCAACTTTATGTTTGATGCTCAAAACGCGACGCCGATGGATTCTGACGCTCCTTGCAGCTGAAATAAGCCAGCTTCCATTGAAAATGAATGACTTCCGGCCACTTTGGAAGCTCAAGTCGGCGGCGGTGTGAACGTACAGTTATATTACTTAAAATAAAACAACGAGATTTAAAATAAGCGAAAACAGCTGAGAATCAAGATGTAAGCTAAAATCATACTTAATTTTTTAATTTGTTCCCTTAACAACTGGATTTTTATAAAACAACCAGGGTTATCATAAACTTGGACAGCCTGGATATACAGTTTGAGGGAATTGTGCTTTAAAAGCTTTGTCATTATAGCAGAAATATACCAGAAATATCTTGGGGGTCTTTAAATGTTATTTTGAAGTCAAAAAGGTTGAGAACCATTGTACACATTTCCCAAACAATAGTGTATGATTTCAGAAGACTTGAAATACGTTGCAAAAGAAAAGATATAGTATAGATCACTTTTGTAGCTGTTGTTATCCTTTTAGGCACTCTACCACATCCGGCTAACTAATGTAAATAATACCTATTCATAGCACATTTGCATAAATTCAAAGGTTATACTATGAGGTTGCTGGAGAATTATTACTGGTGCGATGATTGGAGGCAGTTGGGGAAGTTAGACATTCGGCTTGAGGAAGTTTGTTGAAGCCGAATGGTTCTTGGTGGACATGGTTACAGAACCCCAACCCCTTGCCAATGGCCCGCAGCAGATCGTGTGAATAATTTAACACCTGGTCTAATCTTACCAAGGCCTTTCTGTTCATGCCCTTCAGAATTTATCACGAAATGCCTCATGTCGCCATAAGAGGAAGGATACACACAATATATATAATAGAGGAAGTTACAGGTGACATCCCCAGAATTGGGAATTTTTTTGAAGGGAATTTACCAGTGCACTTGCATTCACACTTGCAAACAACCGGCGATTGTTAGAGCAGAAGTGCTGTGTTGGCGTGTTTGGATTTGCCTTATGGGGGTTTCGAGGGGTGCGTTTGTGTGAATGGTGTTTTGAACATCTGTTGCAGCTCAGGTGTCAGATGAACTGTCACCCGTTTCAGCACAGAGGGACGGCAGAGAAGCTTTAAATGTCTTTTCCATACTTGCACATACTTAATGCTCTTCCCCATTCCACTGGCATAGAAACAGGTGCATGTGAGTGCTTCTTAAAGAAATAGTCAACCCAAGAATGAGTGTGTTTTCACGAAGAGAGGAAATCATGAGGTTTAGTGAATTAATTTTCAGTAATGGGTTTCATTTAAAAGGTAATTCCACCAGTGGAGACATGAATATGTATTGAAAGTGGGTCATATGTAGTAGAATAGTATCATATATTTCTAATTTGGGCTCTTCTTGGCTGATCAAAGGCAGAAAATGACTTTTTTTAGTGCTTTTGGATTGTAGACAACAATCCCCATACTGCATTGCAATGCTCAGCTCCGTAGGCCACTCCCACTACTCCGCCTATCAGTTACCCCTTTCCACCAAAAAAAAGAACTGGTTCGGAACTGGTGCTGGTTCAAAGTTGGTTCGGAGTTGGTTCAACTTGCGAACCGCTTCAGAACCTGTTTGTTTTTCCACTGACTAGAGCGCCCAGGGAACGATGTCGTTACGTCACTGTGTACGTCGCCATACGTCTTAACTCAGAAACGCTTGCAAGTACAACATTACTTTGGGATTATCTCTAACTCATGTACCAAGAAGGCTTTAAAAACGAGTCTTTTAATCTTTTCGTTTGATATGTAATCTTTTCTGATAAGTGATGTACCCCGTCTTGTTTCTTTTTTTCTTTTCATTTATTCTATATTGTGACTGTTTTCTTCTTTGCTTATAATGTTTTCAATAAAATAAAAAAATAGAAATGCTTGCGCCAACTTCAAGCATAACAATTACAAAGGCGGACTCCATAATGTTTCTGCAAATGTTTCTCCTGACTTTGCGATCCTATATTATGGTTCGGAAAAGAACTATGTGTTTAGAACGCATCTAAACCCGCCCCGGCCCCTGACGTAAGCATGACGGGGTAAAAGAACGGTTCTAGTCCAGCAAAGAGTTGGTGCCGCTTTGGAACCAGTTTCCCAGCCGAGAACCGGTTCTTTGGCTGTCGAAACACAAAGAACTGGTTTGCACGCAGGCACCGGCTCCGAACCGGCTCTCAAAATGCTTTGGTGGAAAAGGGGCTAGTGTAGACTAGAGTTGAGCTCCACTCTATGCTACCGCCTGGAAATCATTTTGCACAATGAAATGAAAATGTGCGCGAATGTAATATGACGACGTAAGAGCGTCAAGGCGGCGCCATCAGTATGCCATCGGTGTGATTCTATATGGGCTTCAGACAATCGCCACACTTACTCTGATGCGTAATATTACACGTGAAATGCAGCCAAACCTTGGAGCGTTTTGTTTTCGGCACCTTCATTAATCCCTCGCTATCAGACGTAACGGGAGTCTCCCGCATATTGATAACGGCTCCCTGATGCTCCCAAATTACTTAAAATCTCCCGGAATCTAGAGCGAGTGAGCAAGAGCGTGCATGCGAGACAGATCAGACTGTGCTCCATACCGTATAGTGCGTGCACAAGGGAGAGGGAGAGAGACTTTGTGTGTGTGCGCCTCATGACACAGACTCAGGCACCGAAATTTTCGTTCTTATTCGGTCTGGTTATTACCATTTACGTTGGAACCGGTTCCCTATTGGCACCGCGTTTCGGTACCCAACCCTATCCATAATGCATCCGTCTGCGTATTCAGTACCTTCGTCCATATTTTCAAAAAATTTCTGCCGGTGAAATCAAACAAATCAAATGTTAGCGCATTAGGTCCAACCCCCTATGGGCAGAGTTGAAAGGGTGGGAACTAGTGCTGTAGTCTTTACAGAAACCCCCTTCTTACACTTCCTCCTACAATGACGTAAATGACATTTTTGCGTCATTGTAGGAGGAAGTGAAAAGGGTAAATAGTGGATTCCTCTCGTCTCAGGGAAAAATGAGAGAATGTTGCACGACCATTCAGTTGTATGACTGGATTTCTAACAATGGAAATCTTAATGCAAATGGTGGAGTTTCCCTTTAAAGGTGCTCTAAGCGATGTTGGGTGACGTTCTTGTTGACGTACGAAGTATTGTCAAACAAAACAGAGGCTAGTTTGACCCTCCCCCTCCCTTCCATTGCACGCGCACTAACCCCCACCCCCAAATCATTCTTGTCGGTTATTGGCTGGAACACTTTGTTTCGTGGTGCGGGTTGGACCAGTTTGTTTTTGTTGCCGTTTGTGGAGCCTGGGGTGTCTACAGGGGCCGCGTTTTTTACAGGACGGGCAGCTAGAAAATAGTGAGGAGACGTTTGCTGTATGTGACAAAAAAATGTTTTAGCCTAATAAACGTGTGACATTGCTTAGAGCACCTTTAACTACCTAAGTGAACTTCCTGTTAGTTATTATCTGCAAATGGCATCATTAGATGAAAGGGAAAGGATGAGATCAGGGGGTGGAAATAACAAAACGGATGTGCAAGAGAATCAGAGGCTGCATGTCCTCCAGTAGACACACACTTATCCCTAGAGAGCAAATCTGAGAACGATAACAGGGTAAATACAGGAAGGAAACAGGCTTTCTAATGGACCGCCCTTACACATGTTTACATTGCTCTTGGACATTCAGAGATCAAGTGTTCAAAGATCATCATGAACGCTGTGGAATAAACACACATGCACAGACTGAGTCAAAGACGCATTAAATCATCCGGTGGTCATCCAATTGTCTTCAGTTCCTCATCTTTAACTTCTTTATGTGGAAAGAAAATGGACATTTGAAGTTGATTAACTTAACCAAAGGCATCCTAAATGAGATACATTAAGTGTTTGTGTGTATATTACATACACACCCAATGTATCTCATTTAGGATGCGTTTGGTTAAGTTAATTTGTATTTACACAAAATAAATATAATTTTGCATCAAAGGCTGTGAAAGCAAAAGCAAAAACAAATTGTGCTAGTCAGAATGTGTAACTCCTGTTGTGGATGCGCTCTTCCTATAACATCAATTAAATCTAAAGATATCATGACATTTTATTCGAATCCGCATGCGAATGTGACTGTGCTAAGTCATAATTGAAGATGTAACTGTTGTGGATGCGCTCTTCCCTTAACAACACACTAAAACATGGGCGCAAATATTTAGTTTAAGTTTTAGTTTTACGTTTTTTCATGACTCTCCTGTTCAGACTTGTTCATCAAAATGAACGAATTGAGAATGACATGGATATCTTTGATGACGTGGGGGTGAGTAAATTGTCAGCAAAAGCTTTTTGTGAACTACTCCTTTAATGACAGATTTGCGCTGCACATTGCAATTAACTGTATTTTCCTTTTGGAAATGATTCCAATTATATTTCAAGCAATTCAAAACCATCATGGGATCTGAAGTTTCTCAGCTGAAGGATATTATCAAATATTTATCGGCTTTAATATACCAGCCTAATTGTCTTCATCGAGCCGATAATGATGAGATTAGAAATGAACATATACTGTTTAATATGATAGCGATATCCCTGACGATATATCATGTATCCCTAGTTTTCACAAAACTGAAAACTTTCACAACTGTTGTTGTTTTCAACATTGAACCATCCTTCTAGTTGATGTATTCATTACAGTGGGACAGTTTACAATAAAGATTTTATAAAATATTTACACAAATTTGGGTTTCATTAACAAGGCCTTGGTGTGAAATTAATGATTTATGTATTTTATCATTCTAGTTCTGCTACAAAGTATGATGGGAAAGTCTTTGCCTCATTAAATGGCTAAATGTGCATTGTGGTTGTATACAAAAAACGTAACCTTAAAAAACGTAATTATAACCCATGTCGATTAGCTTTCCCTCATTATTTTTTTATTAACATTCTGCCAACTCAAAGTCTAAATTCAAAGATAATTTAGAGTTTCCTGTAGTTCATTACAACGTCCTAGTGCCGTTTACGTCCGCTCATTTGCTGCGGTCCGAGCATGATTCTGCATGATGGGAAACCAAACGTGGCTCAATATATACACTCACCGGCCACTTTATTAGGTACACCTGTCCAACTGCTCGTTAACACTTAATTTCTAAGCAGCCAATCACATGGTGGCAACTCAGTGCATTTAGGCATGTAGACATGGTCAAGACAATCTCCTGCAGTTCAAACCGAGCATCAGTATGGGGAAGAAAGGTGATTTGAGTGACTTTGAACGTGGCATGATTGTTGGTGCCAGAAGGGCTGGTCTGAGTATTTCAGAAACTGCTAATCTACTGGGATTTTCACGCACAACCATCTCTAGGGTTTACAGAGAATGGTCCGAAAAAGAAAAAACATCCAGTGAGCGGCAGTTCTGTGGGCGGAAATGCCTTGTTGATGCCAGAGGTCAGAGGAGAATGGCCAGACTGGTTCGAGCTGATAGAAGGGCAACAGTGACTCAAATAACCACCCGTTACAACCAAGGTGGGCAGAAGAGCATCTCTTGAACGCACAGTACGTCGAACTTTGAGGCAGATGGGCTACAGCAGCAGAAGACCACACCGGGTGCCACTCCTTTCAGCTAAGAACAGGAAACTGAGGCTACAATTTGCACAAGCTCATCGAAATTGGACAATAGAAGATTGGAAAAACGTTGCCTGGTCTGATGAGTCTCGATTTCTGCTGCGACATTCGGATGGTAGGGTCAGAATTTGGCGTCTACAACATGAAAGCATGGATCCATCCTGCCTTGTATCGACGGTTCAGGCTGGTGGTGGTGGTGTCATGGTGTGGGGAATATTTTCTTGGCACTCTTTGGGCCCCTTGGTACCAATTGAGCATCGTTGCAACGCCACAGCCTACCTGAGTATTGTTGCTGACCATGTCCATCCTTTATGACCACAATGTACCCAACTTCTGATGGCTACTTTCAGCAGGATAATGCGCCATGTCATAAAGCTGGAATCATCTCAGACTGGTTTCTTGAACATGACAATGAGTTCGCTGTACTCAAATGGCCTCCACAGTCACCAGATCTCAATCCAATAGAGCATCTTTGGGATGTGGTGGAACGGAAGATCGCATCATGGATGTGCAGCCGACAAATCTGCGGCAACTGTGTGATGCCATCATGTCAATATGGACCAAACTCCCTGAGGAATGCTTCCAGCACCTTGTTGAATCTATGCCACGAAGAATTGAGGCAGTTCTGAAGGCAAAAGGGTGTCAACCCGTTACTAGCATGGGGTACCTAATAAAGTGGCCGGTGTAGTGTATTGTGTTTTTCATTCATTTTGTGCTATTATGCACAGCTGAGTGAACAACACAGGTTTACTGTGTGTTAGTGTGTGTGTGTGTTCGCATAAGGTGGCTTTCTGCTTCTTGCAAACGGACTCTTTTGAGGAGACTGGATTTCCATTTATTTGGTGCCCTGCTTCCACGCGATATGCAGGTAGTATATCCACTGCTCCTCCAGGTAGTCTCGGGTTCGGTAACGTAAGCGCTACCCCAATGCGAACGCATGACAGCGTTAGCAAATTTTCATGTGAACCGTACCCCGTTCTGAACTAAACTGCCAGTGTGAAAGCCCCAATGCGCTCATCACGATGTGATTTGAAGGCAGCATTAGCTCACCACTCTCTCTACACTATCAGTCTCTTCCACCCCCTCACACACCCGTACGCTCTCATCTCTCTCCGCACAGACTTGGCGAGGTGCCGAGCAGTCTGAATTTGTCCTTGTCCTAGATCTGTGTGTAATAAGCAGGTTTGTAAAGAAGAGTTACAGTGGAGATTCACACTACAGGAGATTTGCAACACTATCCTTTAATTAACCTGTTACCCTTTTTCCTTTCCCTTTTAGACGAGGCCTGAATCCCCCCACAGAGTGAAGTCTATTTCCATGACGACTTTCACGCTGCAGGAAATTGAATTTCTACAGAAGCATGGAAATGAGGTAATTGATGATGGCATAGTCAAAGTGCAGTGACACAGTGATTGTGTCGTCATCTCTGTGGACTGTTTGTGCTGATATCTGGACTCCACTTACGAGGTCACAGACGTATGTTAACGATAGGATAAATGACGGGAATTTCTTTTCTGAAAACGCCCTTACATCAGTAAAATTGAGTCAGTTGTTCCAAAAATAGAGTAGCCCTATAAATATGTGTTTGTCTGTGTGTGTGTTTCTCTAAGAGCTTCTTCTGAACCACAAAGATCTCCCCCTTCCTTTTCTTTACATTCCTGGGATTTTTCCCAGGTCTCGTGAGGCCTGATTAACGAGGATGAGCTGGAAATGATGTTGCGTGCTGAGGAGACTCTTATTTGAGCGCTCTGTGTCTCATTAACGCACATGCTTTAATCTCCCATTTAAACCATGATGAACTTCAGGATGATCTGTGCATGTGTGTGCACACTTTTTGTTTTATGAAGTTGGCATGTCACGCAAAGTTGAAGTTGGCAGATCTTCAGTAATTTGTCTAGCTTAATGAGTGACAGATGCATTTGAGTGCACACACTGCCTTTTTGAACAATGCAAGAAACTCTACCCTTCAAAATGTTGGGGTCTGTAAGAAATAGGCAGCGGCTAGTGCAAATAG
The DNA here is from genome assembly GCA_030378365.1 of Hybognathus amarus. NCBI lineage: Eukaryota > Metazoa > Chordata > Actinopteri > Cypriniformes > Leuciscidae > Hybognathus > Hybognathus amarus. Next base: position 162,513 of record JAQIUQ010007205.1, on the reverse strand, counting down.
CGATATATCCTATTTACAATATTAAAAAGGTAGCAGTTCTTTGCAATAAGTGCAAATAGTTGTTAGATGCTATGTATGTATACGGCAGATACTTTGTACTTTGTACTATTAGTATTGTACTTTAACAGGATGCAATAATAACATAGTGTAAATGATTATATTTATTAAAATTATTAAATTGATGCCGCCTTATTTGAACAATATGCCCTTCCTACCTAGCCTGGGAAAACCCAAACAACTTCCGGCAAATTTAGATTTGCTCTGAAAGTTAGTCTGGTAAAGAGCTCATTCAAGCCCATTTCCAATCCGTCGAAATTGGGCACCAATCAGAAGCGTTTGGGCGGGCTTTACACTATGACGACAGCGCTAAGGATTTTGAATCAGATTTTGTTGTCTACATTACAAAGATGGATGCCACTGTCGAACATCACTCGCTTCGAATCAGCTATTGCGTCTGTTTTATGCGATTTGAACGTTTCCTTTTTTTTAAATCCGAGCAAAGAACAACACTCGGAGATGTTTCTCCGCCGCCGCCGCCTGCAAACGTCATCTCCTTCATCGCTTTGATTGGTTTTAGGTCTACCCATCGACTAGGGTCTGGGAATCGAGTATCGATTGGAACCGGGACAAACTTTTCATTTTTCCCGAAATCGTTCAAAAGTTAAAATTTCGATTCCTAGTTTCAATATTCACAGTCCGCCGACCGGAAGAAGAAACCGCTGAACACCACCAACGAAGAAGCGTCTACCGGAAGTGTTGGCATAACCGCGCGAGTCGAACATGAGTAGCTTACGTGGGCGGTCCAAAGTGTGGCTTCACTTTTCTAAAAATAACTAAATCTCTGCAAAATGCAAAATTTGTGACAAAAGGAGAATTTGTGACAGAAGGAGTATTTCCTTTAGAAAGACCGTTGGTTAGCAAGGTTAGCTAAACCTTTTTGACCCTGCCTCTTAAAAGAATCAGAATCGAGAATCGTTAGGAACCGGAATCGAACAAGGAATCGAAATCGGAATCAGAATCGTTCAAATTCAAACGATACCCAACCCTACCCACGCCGTCCGCTGGTGACGCCGCTTTTGGAAATGATTTGTCTATGATCGCTATGCCAGACCATAACTCAGTTACAACTGAGAATGGTCTGGTTTTAACCAGACTACTTCTTACCCTTAACCAATAAACACTTTATTAAGCGCACGTTAGACACTTTATTTCCACTTTTCAAATATTTCCTTAATTTTTATTAAAAATAAATGCCTTTCCAATCTGATATGTGATGGGAAAAGGGAGAAGAGCGAGTTTGGCAAAAGGCAGACTCTAATTCGGGACGATCGCGTCAAAAGCTATTTTTCGAGTACGCCATAATCCTTTTTAATCTTGTGTGGCCCAGCCAGGCATTGGTAGGCTGAGTTAGTGTAAATTCCCTTTGCCAACAAGACAGGCTATTTACACTTGGTGTAAATAATAGACACTGGTAAGAAATAATGTGTTTTTTAAATAAGTATCTCATGTTCACCAAGGTTGAATTTTAACTAAAAATAAGTTATATTGTGAAATATTATTATTTAAATAACTTTTTTCTATTTTAATACATTTTAAAATAATAAATACATTACCTTTTTCTACATCATCACTCAAGTCTATATATATATATATTTATATGAAGAGTTCAGATGCAAAAGCCTCTAAATGCCATTTGAAATTTTCTTCTAAAATTACAATTTTTATCAAGCTTGTATATTTAAGTTCAGTAATTTCACTTAAATGACAATTCATAGGTAATCTTCATTGCCATTTTAGTGAATTTACTGAACTTAAATATACAAGCTTGATAAAAAATGATCATTTTAGAAGAACATTTTAAATGGCACTTAGAGGCTTTTGCATCTGAACTCTTATATATATATATATATATATATATATATATATATATATATATACATACATACATACACATAATATAATGTACCTTATTGTTTATCGGCTGATATTGCATTTTTGTTCTTTTGTGATTTTATCATATTGGATAGTTGCTTGTTCTTCTACTTTTACGTTTACATTACATTTTCTGTCAACTAACACTGACTTAAAGGTATTTAAAAATACAAATAATTTAATAACAATTGTTAAATGTAATCTTCAGTCAGTCTCAAAATGAATCTTCATTATTCATACTGTATACAATTGTCGATGCCTGAATTCCCTTGTAGCAAATAAAAACTTTATTTAGTTTTTGTTTTGTCAGAAGTTTGACCATAATTTATTGATTATTGGCCAAAACATGAAAGTAATTATCACTTTAGTGATTCCTAATCTGTCAGTAAACATTTTTCACAAAAATGCACACTATCTTTGATAGTATTCAGTACATACTGTGTACTTTGAAGTGGTCAGTTTAGTTAGTATGCCTTTCTGAAGCGTTGAAGGCAGATGCACTGATTCCTGGGTCGGTTTTAGCTTTAATCTCACGGCCTCTCTTGGACCAGCACGAGTTCATACAAACACTGAAAGTTTTAATACATTAATTTTTGAGGGTCATAGAAAACTTCCCTGTCTGTAGGGCTTCTCATCAGACTCAAGTGATAATGTGTCTTCACTCTGCTGTTACTATATATAATTAATAAGCTGCTAGCACTGTTTCTATGTGTGTGTGTGTGTGTGTGTGTGTGTGTTTTTACACACGCAAATGTGTGTCTGCATTGATTATATCTAAATGGAGGCAGTGTCTTCACTGCTGTGAAAGCCTTTACACACACATACACACACACACACACAGCATGTGCTGCCTTACGCTCTGCCTATTAATTTATCATTTTGTGATATCTGATTATGTGTGCATTTGACTAGAGAGTATATTTAAGTGTTTTTTCAAATGACACTTTAAGATATTTGTTTCCTTCTTGAGTGTGTTTGTGAGTGCATGTATTCAAAGCAAGACTTTCCTGAGTGTGAATGCCTGCATTGTTTTTCACACATGTGAGGCATTGAGAGAGATCCTGAAGAATCTTTCTGTTTCTCTGTCTTCTCTCTAATAATCTAAGAATTGATGGGACCGGGTTTCTTTAAAAAACCTTGAGTCTTTTACATGTTTTTTTGACATGGATGAATCTCTGTTTTACATGTTTATGGTATATTTGCCACTTGAATGTCTGATGACCTTTTTCATGTGTGTGCTTTCATGCATATGCAGGCATGTAAACCGATATGGCTCGGCCTTTATGACGACAGAAACATGGCCATCCCAGACTTCAGAGAACCTCAGAAAGTCAAAGAGTTTCTTCAGGACAAATACGAAAAGAAGCGATGGTGAGGAAGAGCACAGACCGAAAATGTTTATTATTATGTTTGGGGTCTCATGTACAGTCAGTCATCATTACTGTGAAATATATTATCCCACTTATTACATGACTGCACAGTTGTATATAAAAATATGAATGCTGCACATTTGTACTTTATTGCATGTGATGTGTCATGGGTTAATTATTAGTATTTTCCCAGTGTTTTTAAGATTGTGTATTTTTATTGTGTATCCCAGTGTATTTTTCTTGGTATCATAAAGATAAAATAAACACATCATGATGTATGTGTGCTCTTTCTCTCAGGTATGTTCCTCCAGAGCAGGCTAAGACTGTGGCGTCGGTTCATGCGTCTATCTCTGGCTCGTCTGCTAGCAGCACCAGCAGCACTCCAGAGGTCCGAACCTCTCAAAACATTACTGGAGGAATCCGTACCCAGTTTACACTTCAGCAAAAACACACCCAGCCAGGTAACACAATGAAATACACTCACCGGCCACTTTATTAGGTACCCCATGCTAGTAACGGGTTGGACCCCTTTTGCCTTCAGAACTGCCTCAATTCTTCGTGGCATAGATTCAACAAGGTGCTGGAAGCATTCCTCAGGGAGTTTGGTCCATATTGACATGATGGCATCACACAGTTGCCGCAGATTTGTCGGCTGCACATCCATGATGCGAATCTCCCGTTCCACCACATCCCAAAGATGCTCTATTGGATTGAGATCTGGTGACTGTGGAGGCCATTTGAGTACAGCGAACTCATTGTCATGTTCAAGAAACCAGTCTGAGATGATTCCAGCTTTATGACATGGCGCATTATCCTGCTGAAAGTAGCCATCAGAAGTTGGGTACATTGTGGTCATAAAGGGATGGACATGGTCAGCAACAATACTCAGGTAGGCTGTGGCGTTGCAACGATGCTCAATTGGTACCAAGGGGCCCAAAGAGTGCCAAGAAAATATTCCCCACACCATGACACCACCACCACCAGCCTGAACCGTTGATACAAGGCAGGATGGATCCATGCTTTCATGTTGTAGACGCCAAATTCTGACCCTACCATCCGAATGTTCGCAGCAGAAATCGAGACTCATCAGACCAGGCAACATTTTTCCAATCTTCTATTGTCCAATTTCGATGAGCTTGTGCAAATTGTAGCCTCAGTTTCCTGTTCTTAGCTGAAAGGAGTGGCACCCGGTGTGGTCTTCTGCTGCTGTAGCCCATCTGCCTCAAAGTTCGACGTACTGTGCGTTCAGAGATGCTCTTCTGCCCACCTTGGTTGTAACGGGTGGTTATTTGAGTCACTGTTGCCCTTCTATCAGCTCGAACCAGTCTGGCCATTCTCCTCTGACCTCTGGCATCAACAAGGCATTTCCGCCCACAGAACTGCCGCCCACTGGATGTTTTTTCTTTTTCTGACCATTCTCTGTAAACCCTAGAGATGGTTGTGCGTGAAAATCCCAGTAGATTAGCAGTTTCTGAAATACTCAGACCAGCCCTTCTGGCACCAACAATCATGCCACGTTCAAAGTCACTCAAATCACCTTTCTTCCCCATACTGATGCTCGGTTTGAACTGCAGGAGATTGTCTTGACCATGTCTACATGCCTAAATGCACTGAGTTGCCGCCATGTGATTGGCTGCTTAGAAAGTGTTAACGAGCAGTTGGACAGGTGTACCTAATAAAGTGGCCGGTGAGTGTATATGCAACTGGGTTTTTTTTTTTGTTATGTTACGTTTTGTTTTTAATGTTTAGTGCTTTCACAGTAGCACGTTTGGTGCACATCTAGGTTTGTTTGTTTAGAGTTTGGTTTATTTGTTTAATGTAAGCGTTGTTTTCCGTACTCTGGTGTGGAAAACTCAAACCTACCCAAGTCCACATAAAAGGGGGGGTCTGGAGTTCGGCTTGTGTGAACTCTGGTACGGTTCACTGCTGATATGAATGCAGTCGTACTGAATTGTGCAAGCGAACCTCTGTTGAGGACGTATGATTCGATAAATCTGTGTGTTTGTGTGTGTGTTCTTGCTCACTTTCCTGATAAGCGTGTCTGATGCACCACAAGCCGAGAGAATACAGAATACTGTCCAGAGAATACATGTCTCATTTCACCATTTGCTCGCATCATAATACTATTTCATATAATCTAGATATGGAATAAATAACATTCAATAGAAAATGAGCATGTCTCTTGTATAGAAATCAAGTTTTAAGTGATAAAATATTTGTTTTCCTGTGCATAATCGCACCATGCATTTAGTCATATTGCAAAATAATGTATTGAAGCATCCAGACACTTCACCACGTGAGCAAGCAGCTAGGCTCCTGATTGGTTAATGCGGCGGAATTGACGCCAAAGTTCAGATTTTCCGCAGGAATGTTTTACGGGCGTAACGCATATTTGCATTGACTTAACATTGAAATCATTCGTGTCCGCTGTGAACGCACCATAATACTTTTATTCTGCAACAATGTATTAAATTGATAAAAAATTGTTGATTACTAAAGATTTATATTTTAATGACTTTCGATTTATTAAAGAAACCTGACAGTATCACGGTTTCCACAAACAATATTCAGCAGCAAAACTGTGTAATAATAATAATAAATGTTTCTTGAGCAGAAAATCTGAAGATAGAATGAATGATAAAATGAAAATTCAGCTTTGCAGCATAGGAATAAATTACATTTTAAAATATATTAAAGTAGAAACAAATTATATACAATTTGTATAATACTTCTCAATATTACTGTTTTACTGTATTTTTGATCAAATAAATGCAGCTTTAGTGAGCATAAGAAACTTCTAAAGCATTTAAAAACCTTTCCAACCCCAAATTATATTTGTGGATAAAGATTATATCAATATTGACCATCTTTTCTTTATTAATGTGAGTTTCTGGTGTTATTTTCCCCCTCTCAGTCTCCGGTTGTGTCGCGCGCTCAGCTGGCCCAGCAACAGTATCAGGACAGGAAGTTCGATCTGCTCAGCGAACTAGGTGGCGACATTTTTGCAGGTCCGCATTCGCAGTCCACAGGCAACAAGCAAACTTTGCCAACTTTGCACATTTCAACAGTCATTCAGGTAAGAACAAACTCGCACTACAACAAACCATCCATTTTAAAAGCGCTACTTTAAGGTTTGGTCTGGTTATGGTCTGGTTTCCCATCATGCCATACTAGACTTATTGACTGTGTTGCCACGGTCACAAAAACCATAAACCAGTAATCCTTACTGGCGTCTCTTGAGAGTAATGGTCTTAAGTTTTATCAGTTAATGCCAGTAACCAGGTCCAGAGGTCTGTATGGCTGGATTGTGAGCCAGCGCTTCTGGGTAGAGGTTTTCTGTTCATTTCATGCATGCATGTCATTTCATTATTTGTGTCATGTGTTAGTGGGTTTGTGTGATTCAACATTGTATCATTCCACTTTACATCAGCTTGTTTAATGTCTACATATACAACCAGTGTTTAAGTCAGCTACATTTACAAAATTGTATTTGAACTGAAAATGTGAGAATTATTAGAATTTTAGGGCCCTATAAAATCCGTTTTATTTTTTCCCAAATTCCGTTTTTTTTTTTTCGTTTTAATTTGTGCAAATTCCGTTTTTTTTCCGTTTTAATTTTTGGGAATTAATTTTTTTACCCTTTACTGTTATTTTAGTTGTAAAAAGAGTGTGTTTTTAATGTTAATTATTAAAATGTACACAAATAAAATAGGCATTAACTATTAAAATGACAAATACTGCATAACACTGCACTCTAAGTACTTCAAGTAACAACAAAATATGGTTATGAGCTTCAAACTGTCCTGTAAAATAAATTATACTAGTTTATATAAGTTAAAATAAAAGCCACACTTTAGCTGCGTCCTAATGTGCATACTATCCATCCTAAATAGTATGTGACATTAGTAACTGTCAATACTATTTCGGGCATAGTATCCACATTGGGACGCAGCTTCTGTCTCTCGCACGCTCTCTCGGACACACTCGGTCTCTCTTGCACGCTCTTCGGACACACTCGCTCGCTTTCGGACCATGTTTCGGACACACTCGCGCTCTCTCGAACACACTCGGTCTCTCGTGCGCACTGTTCGAGCGTCCTTTCTCGGACACACTCGGTCTTTCTCGCGCGCTCTCGACTCGGACACACACACTCGGTCCGGCACATAGACAGACGTGCATGGAGGGGACTTTGTGTGTGTGTGTGCGTTTCTTTACTTTTCGCCGACGAAAGCAGAGCCGTGGAGAGCCGTTTCGCCATGATTTCAGTGGAAAATGCGGCTATTGTTTTGATGCCGTCATGAGCTGAAATGACGGGAGGGGTTGTGTCGCCCAGATTTGCTTCCCTGTCTGCATTTTCCCCAGACATACGTTCTTCTCCCACACAAAAACCGAATTTCTTTCCAAATATGTAAAATCCCACGAAATTCCGCGTTAACACTAGATTCCGTGTTAATTGGCCAATTTCGCGATTTCGTCCGCGATTCCGTGATCGCGGAAATTATAGGGCCCTAGAATTTGAGATTTCCTGACTGAAAAAGAAACTAAATTGACCTAAACACTGGACACGTTCATCCCATAGTTTCATTCCTGTTTCTCTGTTATTCCTCATCCCATTTTCTGTTTTGTGTGTTTGTTTGTGGTGGACCCCAACAGCGCAGAATGCTAATGCTAATGCAGACTTTGCCAATTTTGATGCGTTCAAACGTTCTGCTGCTCCGACCACAGCAGCGTTTCCATCGGCTCCACAGGACTCATTTCAGCCCACACAACCAGGTATAACACAAGCTCACAGCCAGGCAAATGAACATCCATTCACCTCCCTTTAAGAAATGACTCCTTGTCCAAGTTGTGCTGTTAACTTAGAAATGTGATTTTAAAAGTCTTTCTGTTTGTCTTTTTTTTTTAATTGCTGATTGTTTACATTGTCTCTTATCAACCATTCCTTCTTTTTATCTGTGATGTTTTAATTATACATTTAATTGTCTTAAAAAATTGTCATTTCAGTTCCTCACTTTCAGCTTGGCTCATTTTTCTTCTGTTTTGTTCAGCAGGAATGCATTAAATTGATCAAAATATAACAGTGAGACATTTGTAATGTCACAAAAGATTTCTGTTTCAAATAAATGCTGTTCTTTTGAACTTTCTATTCATCAAATAATTTTAAAAATGTATCATGGTTCCACGAAAATATTAAGCAGCTCAACCTTTTTCAGCATATTAGAATGATTTACAATACATAATTTATTTTAAATTGGAACGAATTTCATAATATTACTGTATTTGATCAAATAAATGCAGCCTGTGTGAGCATTAGTCTTCTTTCAACATTAAAATTGACCCCAAACTTTTAATAATTTCTATTACTTTTACTTTTTCTTTCCTGCTTTTTCATACCTGTGCTGTCATTCACTCACTTCCTGTGCGTACATCAGTGTACAACAGTCTCCCATTTAGTCGCAGTGTGGGCGAGTTTACCTCATCGCTGCCTCCACTGGCCATGCACAGTAAGTCACAGCTTGTGTGTGTGTGTCTTGTGCACACACTCAGTTCATTTGCTGTTTAAAGTGGCTTTCCTGACACTATCATGCAGTGGTGTGAATGAAATCGATTTTCCTTATATAGGTCCTGAGGAATTCTCCTCTTAGGCAATGTTCCCTCTAACAACTGACTCAGTTCCCTCGGCAGTGGCTCAGTGGTTCACGTCGGTGTATGAGGCCAAAGCTGACCCGTGTAGGGAAAATGTCTTGAATCTGAGCTGTTTGAACGTTTTGCGTCACATTCAGCTCATACTCTCTTAATGTCAACAAAACAGTAGAGATTTGAGAGAAAATTTCTTTTAATTCTCATATGTTTTTTTTTTTAAATGAATGTAATACTTTTCATTAAAGTATATTACAATTAATAGTATCATATATATATATATATACACTCACCGGCCACTTTATTAGGTACACCTGTCCAACTGCTCGTTAACACTTAATTTCTAAGCAGCCAATCACATGGCGGCAACTCAGTGCATTTAGGCATGTAGACATGGTTAAGACAATCTCCTGCAGTTCAAACCGAGCATCAGTATGGGGAAGAAAGGTGATTTGAGTGACTTTGAACGTGGCATGATTGTTGGTGCCAGAAGGGCTGGTCTGAGTATTTCAGAAACTGCTAATCTTACTGGGATTTTGCAGGCACAACCATCTCTCAGGGTTTACAGAGAATGGTCACGAAAAGAAAAAACATCCAGTGAGCGGCAGTTCTGTGGGCGGAAATGCCTTGCTGATGCCAGAGGTCAGAGGAGAATGGCCAGACTGGTTTCGAAGCTGATGAGAAGGGCAACAGTGACTCAAATAACCACCCGTTACAACCAAGGTGGGCAGGAGAGCGTCTCTGAACGCACAGTACGGTCGAACTTTGAGGCAGATGGGCTACAGCAGCAGAAGACCACACCGGGATGCCACTCCTTCAGCTGAGAACAGGAAACTGAGGCTACAATTTGCACAAGCTCATCGAAATTGGACAATGAGAAGATTGGAAAAGCGTTGCCTGGTCTGATGAGTCTCGATTTCTGCTGCGACATTCGGATGGTAGGGTCAGAATTTGGCGTCTACAACATGAAAGCATGGATCCATCCTGCCTTGTATCAACGGTTCAGGCTGGTGGTGGTGGTGTCATGGTGTGGGGAATATTTTCTTGGCACTCTTTGGGCCCCTTGGTACCAATTCGAGCATCGTTGCAACGCACAGCCTACCTGAGTATCTGTTGCTGACCATGTCCATCCCTTTATGACCACAATGTACCCAACTTCTGATGGCTACTTTCAGCAGGATAATGCGCCATGTCATAAAGCTGGAATCAGTCTCAGACTGGTTTCTTGAACATGACAATGAGTTCGCTGTACTCAAATGGCCTCCACAGTCACCAGATCTCAATCCAATAGAGCATCTTTGGGATGTGGTGAACAAGGAAGATCGCATCATGGATGTGCATGGATGATCCGGTGAGTGTATATATATATATATATATATACACTCACCGGCCACTTTATTAGGTACCCCATGCTAGTAACGGGTTCGACCCCCTTTTGCCTTCAGAACTGCCTCAATTCTTCGTGGCATAGATTCAACAAGGTGCTGGAAGCATTCCTCAGGGAGTTTGGTCCATATTGACATGATGGCATCACACAGTTGCTGCAGATTTGTCGGCTGCACATCCATGATGCGAATCTCCTGTTCCACCACATCCCAAAGATGCTCTATTGGATTGAGATCTGGTGACTGTGGAGGCCATTTGAGTACAGCGAACTCATTGTCATGTTCAAGAAACCAGTCTGAGATGATTCCAGCTTTATGACATGGCGCATTATCCTGCTGAAAGTAGCCATCAGAAGTTGGGTACATTGTGGTCATAAAGGATGGACATGGTCAGCAACAATACTCAGGTAGGCTGTGGCGTTGCAACGATGCTCAATTGGTACCAAGGGGCCCAAAGAGTGCCAAGAAAATATTCCCCACACCATGACACCACCACCACCAGCCTGAACCGTTGATACAAGGCAGGATGGATCCATGCTTTCATGTTGTAGATGCCAAATTCTGACCCTACCATCCGAATGTCGCAGCAGAAATCGAGACTCATCAGACCAGGCAACGTTTTTCCAATCTTCTATTGTCCAATTTCGATGAGCTTGTGCAAATTGTAGCCTCAGTTTCCTGTTCTTAGCTGAAAGGAGTGGCACCCGGTGTGGTCTTCTGCTGCTGTAGCCCATCTGCCTCAAAGTTCGACGTACTGTGCGTTCAGAGATGCTCTTCTGCCCACCTTGGTTGTAACGGGTGGTTATTTGAGTCACTGTTGCCCTTCTATCAGCTCGAACCAGTCTGGCCATTCTCCTCTGACCTCTGGCATCAACAAGGCATTTCCGCCCACAGAACTGCCGCTCACTGGATGTTTTTTCTTTTTCGGACCATTCTCTGTAAACCCTAGAGATGGTTGTGCGTGAAAATCCCAGTAGATTAGCAGTTTCTGAAATACTCAGACCAGCCCTTCTGGCACCAACAATCATGCCACGTTCAAAGTCACTCAAATCACCTTTCTTCCCCATACTGATGCTCGGTTTGAACAGCAGGAGATTGTCTTGACCATGTCTACATGCCTAAATGCACATAAGTTGCCGCCATGTGATTGGCTGCTTAGAAATTAAGTGTTAACGAGCAGTTGGACAGGTGTACCTAATAAAGTGGCCCGGCTGAGTGTATATATATATATATATATATATATATATACACTATTATATTATATATAATTATATATAATAATTAATAGTAACCTTTATTTTTTATTGTACTTTATTATAAATTAATATTACAATACAGATGGTTTGAACGCAGCTTTACAGTGATAACAGGAAAATTATTCAAGTTAAATTTGGCTGCAAATTCGCTTTAAAAAGAAAATGGTGTCATTGTTCAGCTCTGAGTCAGTTCCGTTGTAAAGATAATCAATTATTAAATGAGTTAATTTCATCTATAAAGCAGTTCTGCAGAAAACGGTGATGTCATCTTCCAGTTCAGTTCTCATTTAACAGCGTCAGTACAACCAAATCAATAATATTGTTGAATATTAAGTCTCCCCAACTACTGTCCTAGAAACTGTCCAAATTTGCACTTACATTTATGCTAATAACTTTTTGAACCGTAAGGGATAGAAAAATAATCTTTTTTCATCCGATTCCTTTGCTTTGACTTTTTCAAACTCCTCCCAGGCTGTTACTTCGATATTCATAAATATTGGAAAAGATCATTTTCCGACTATGCCTACAAAAAGGTACGACAAAACGATTTCAACAAAGAAAAACGCCAAAATAAACGTGAGGCTATATTTCCACAACTTGTTGTGTGTTTTGGCAACCATGACCCGAGGCCACCTAGGGAGTCGTGGTTTAAGTGGAGATTTCAGACACAGCGTTCTGAGACTGTATCTCTGCAATGCTTTGGCATGTTAACACTAAAAATGTGTCAATGTGTCTTTTTCACCTTACTCTGACCACACCACATGAAACTGGTCACAGTGCCATCTATTGGTCGAAAGTAATAAACCATTAAATCAAATAACTAGTGACTGTATTCATGATTTTTCAGGCATTTTGCCTAAAATCATCTTAAAATATATTGAATTGCTCATTGTTGTAGTTGGTCTGACTCTCCCAGCCATGATGACATGACTTATCGTGTTCTCTTGTGCTTGGCCCCGATAATACTGACATTACATACTTAAATGATTGTAGTGTAAATAATGAATGAATAATTTGGGTTTCCGTGTTTTTAGCCGAGTTTACTGTTCGGTTAAAAAACACAGGGTCTGCCCAAAACAAAATTTGTGAAATGGACTGATGCTCCACATCAACAAAACATTTCTTCTCTTTCATCTTTTCTATCTTTTCTTTTCCTTCCTCAGGTAGCTCATCAGGACTTGGTAATCCCAACTTTGCCAACTTCGATAACTTCCCCAAATTGTGCAGTGCTGACTTTGCCTCGTTCAGCTCCTCCCAGAGTAACTCTGTGGAAGCGGGCAGTGTCCCTGCGGATCCAGATACGCAGCCCTGGCCAACTCTCGACAACGTATTCAGCACCAAACCTGAACAAGGTGCATTTTCACACACTCTTTACAGCTCATCTCGATCTCAGGCTTGATATGATGTCCACAAATAATGTATTAGAGTCCTGTGCATTAAAGGGCACCTATTATGGCATTTAAAATGTGCCTAATATTGTTCCGGGAGTCCCCAACAACAGTTTTACATGAATGCAATGACAAAAAACACTTTATTTGTCTTATAATATGCATTTATTTTTAACTGATTTGCTCACTCGACTCCCAAATGATTCATACAACGACTAATTTTTCCAAACCACTCCTATGCGTGACGCTAATCGGCGGTGATTGGTCAGATGACACAGGCCCTGTCCCAAATGGCACACTTCGGACTTGTGGACTTCCTCAGAGTCCACACTTCGGTGACGTCATGTAGTGCAGACCTATAGGGCCCTTAGCGCGAGTCCGCGAGGGTGCATTGAGAGGTATTTTTGGGACAGACTCGATCATCACGCCGGAAACAGGAACTCGTTACTCACGCCTGTGAAAGCCTTAACAGTTATCCCCTTTCTTATCCCCTTTCTATCTTTTACTGTCTATGGTTATCCCTCTCCATACGGAGCTGAATAAATTAAAGGTCATCTCATCAGTCCCTTTATTAGAAATATATAATAATTATTTTTTAATGATATAAAAAAATGTCATTAAAAAAATTACAGTCTTTAGCATCGAAAACAGGATTTATTATTTTTTTTATTATTTTATTTTAACTAAACAGCCTGCTTTTACAGTTCTATAATTGTATATGCCACCTGGGCATTAGAATAGATGTCATGTAAATGATAAATACAGTTGTACATAATAATAGCCTACATAATATTCAATTTTAACACAAAATGAAGGCGAAGTTCAAAAAAATGTATAGGTTTCAAAATGTATACTACGGATATGACTTCATTCGGTTCTATTTATCTAATGAATCATAATGCAATCTTATATTCAACAGCTATTATTACGTTTGAGATACAACCACTGGTCGATAATATGTTTGTATAAACTGTAAGTAACAACTGGTAAAATGTACGCTTATGTCATAAAATACATAATTAAACTCTTAAATATACTCTTCTCAGCCGTCCGTGAGTGAAATCTCCTCCCATCTGTTGTCTGATTGGCCTTTCGCAAGGATTCCTGGGTAGTTAAAGTGCGTGGAGCCTGCATCTATGCGGGCTTCGCGGAAGACCGCTTCAAGGGCACAAAGGGGGCGCTGCTGAGCACACTTCGGAGCGTTAAAATGCCAAATGGGACAGCCTACGGACTCGTGGACTCGGCGAGCACGCGCAATCTAAGTCCACGAGACCGCAAGTCCGCGTGAAGTGCGCGATTTGGGACAGGGCCCCAGTCAGTTATTGTTTGTTAGCATAACGCATATTGATAAAGCACTGCAGTACTACAAGACGCTCTTCTTTATGACAACTCCAATAACAGCGACAAACATTTCACATATGTAAAAAAAATGACATTGGAGACCTAGAAGCTGCACTGAGCGTAACCACACACGCGCGCACACACATACTTATTGCGCCTTCCCTCCTCGCGCCCACGACGCTACAAAACCCATAAAAGCAACAATTATTAATAATACTTACAGGTTGTGATTCATAGGAGGAAGCTGATCCATATACACTGGGTAAGTAAGTTACTGAGCCCTCCTTCAGGAACAACCGCTTGCGAATCCACATTTGAATTCATTTATGTTTTTCAACGATTCGTAATTAAAATGATGAGAACACAATCAGGCTATACTGTTGTGGTATCGTTGCAAATATGAACTCTAAACACTGATTCTTCACATGCTCAAGTGGCTGAACTATCTTTGCATTGTAGAACACAGCGTCTTCTCGACATGATGCGATGATGAAGTATTTAAATGTGTTCTAGACCGAGTTTACACTTTGCGCGTGCAGTAACTGTGCGCGGCCAATATGTCTTTTACCTCACTACAAAACTGCTAATGACTCGTTTAAAAAACAATTCATTTCATAGACTCAGAGTCGACTCTCACTTTTGAAAGACAATAACTTTATATACGGTGCACTTTCAGATATAAATCTTTGCAGGATGTTTTCATTCCCTTAGAGCTATATTCCACACCAAATGAACAGTCATTTTCAAAAATCCATGATAGGGGCTCTTTAATGTGTGGTGTGGTTTTAAAAAAACAGTTTCTGTCTCCATCCACAGGTACGAGCTCGGCCCCTCCATCGGCAGGCGTGGGTCCGCCCCCTCCACAAGCAGCTCTGTTTGGCGGCGACCGCTACGCTGCGCTAGCTGAACTGGACACGGTCTTTTGCACCTCAGCGGCCAAATGCGAGCGGCTACAACACTGCCACCACAACGCAAGGGTGAGACCATAGAGACGTTTCTGTTCCCCTTATCGTCTTTTCTCGGTCGTGTTGAACACTCTTCCTCTCATTCAGGTCTATGTTTGGATCCTCTACAGCCGTCGCTCTCGGCTCAAGCACAACAGGGTTTACCCAGCATGCTTCAGGGTTTTGCAGGTAAACGTCTTTCAGATCTTTTGGAGATTTCCATTCTGCCGCCTTCATCGCCTCGACTACATCTTCGACTGCGTTTTCTAACAGGGCCTTCGACGAATCCATTCGTCGCTCCCGGGCTCCGCAGGCCACTAACCCATTTCAGACCAATGGGAGAGGAGCAGCACCAGGAGTGGGCGTGGCCACAGCAGGTATAGGCGTAGCTTACATATACCTGCTAAATCTTAGAGTTTAAATGCAGTCGATCGGTTTATCGCAGGAACATCTTCTCTGAATTTGCAGCTTGTCCTCGATTTCGGAAGAGTTTAAGCTCCTGTTTTGTGTCTCATTATGTATTTAACACACCAGAGGGCTTTGTGAAGATTTTTAAGTGGGTCAGATACGCCCAGTCTCCATGCTAGAAGCTAACAGCTTGAGATCGCTTTCACACGCTAGATACAAAGGCACCGCAGAAGAGCTGCAGAGATTTCTATATTCCTGCGGCGGATAAATGTTGAGTGTGTGTGTTCCCGAGAGAGAAAGAAAAAAGGCAGAAAGGAAAGGCTTCTTTAGTTAAATGTGAATAAGGAGGCCAAAAATGAGAGAACAAAAAAGCAAGTGCGCTGCGAAGCTGATGGTTTTGTTTGGCTGTTGTTCTTGACATGCTGTTCAGACATGATAGGACCCCTGCAGGGTCAGGCTTACCCTGCGGCTTACTTTGGTATGTTCATCTCTTTCTTTCTCTCATTTTATCCATTATTTCTCTTCCTTTTCTGGGGCTTAGCCTTGACATAGACTAGCAGGATAATATCCACAATTCTGTGGTCATCCTGACCTTCGAACCCCATTAAAGAAGAGGTGTGCTTGTGTCGTCTTAGGCGGATGAACCCCAGATAATGTGTTGTCTTATTATCCTTTGCAGTGATATCCCATGTCTTCAGCTGTCACGGAAAATTTACCAAATGCATTGACGTTCAGTAGGCAATTAAAAATGATTTTTATTAATATTTCAAAAACATCAAATGAAGTGGCATCTAAAAACAAACGCTTTTCTCAGAACTAGCTTTTGTACTTTAAACGTGACTTAAAGGTAGTGTAGGTCAGAATTTTATAAAAACTTTTTACCAAATTTGTTTAAACTTTCTATAAATATTAGGGCTGTCAGTTTAACACGTTATTATCTGCGTTAACGCAAACCCATTTTGACGGCGTTATTTTTTTTACGCGATTAACGGACTTTTTTTAACGGTTTGGTCCTAGCAAACTTTTTTCACATGCTTTTGCAACAGGACGGCATGCGTCCTGAATCCTGATCCATTTCGGCGTCTCGCGCTCGTCATCCACTCAAAGCCGGCTCGACAAGCCCAGACGAGTGTGTGCATCGTGCCTGTTGTTTTGTTATACGGTCTAGCTAGATCCACTTGCGCTTTGGTCGCAGAAGCAACAAAATGTCCTCGCGCGGCGCAAGCAATTGAAATGAATGGGTTTCAGAGTCGGCAGCGCGAGGGACGTTTTGTGCCGCACACACTCGTTTCGGCTTGCGAGCCGGCAAAATGGTAACGTTACGTTTTGAGTGGATGACGAGCGCGAGACGCCGGATCTGCGTGTTTTGTCGTTGTGAACTGAGCTATCATCATCGCAGCACATCCAGTCTGAAACACCACTTGATGATGGCCAAGCAAACACACACACACACACACAGATGATGCGAATTCTCCACCCCCTCGCCAATATCAGGACCTCGTCAGTATTTCTTTCACCCTTTTATTGATAGACAGTGTTACATTGTGTGAGAGATTATTGGTATGTTAGTGTGAAATTGAACACTATTCCAATGTTATTTTCAATAATAATAAGAAAAAAAAACATTTGCACTAAACAAGCCAATCCACTTTCCCATGTTGATAAGAGCATTAAAATAGAAAAAATTATTTAACAAAAAGAAATCAAAAGACATTTAGAAAATGTGCGATTAATCGCGAGTTAACTATGACATTAATGTAAATATTTTAATCGCTTGACAGCACTAATATATATCAGATGCATAATTAAAATCTAAGTACTCTGAAAAAAAAAAGAGTATAAAAATCAAGTGACTCTAGACCGTTTAATCTGCACTAAACGCAGCTCATTATTTCGAACTGGGACGAAACAATGGATTGGCTTAGGCGACTGTCACTCTCTGCAACCACCCTTTTGCCACACAGGACCTGCCCACTTGCGCGTATCCAGATCGTACCTGTTCGCGTGCTTGTTTGAGCTTGAAGATGCAAAACCCGACGCAGGTCCGCTTGTCTAAAAAGTGCTCCTTGCCCTGCACTTCGACTACCCCGTCCTCGGCCTCTACTTCTCTTCGGACCCTAATAGCAAAATCCTCTGCTTCGCCCTCGACCACGGATCTGTCCTCATGGAGCTGACGATGCGGTACTTGCCGTCTTATACTGTCTATGGGTAACTTACTTGTCTTCGCGGTGTATAGTCCTCATCAGAATCAACAATGCTTTCATCAAGCAAACTCTTACATGCAGAACACCATATATATGTAATGAATCCTACCCTATCTCACGACCAATTCGTACGAAATTCGTACGAGTGATTAAAAAGTGGCTAATTCGTACGACCTCACTCGGACAAATTCGTACGATTTGTCTAAACCCACGTGACGGTTAAGTTTAGGGGCGGGGTTAGGGGTAGGTCATTCGTACGAATTCATACGAATTGGCCAATTCGTAAAATATGTACGATTTAGCAAAATCGTACTAATTTGTACGAGTGAGGTCGTATGAATTGTTACGATTTAGCCACCTCGTAAAATTCGTACGAATTCCCGTAGAGATCGGGTTGAATGAATCTTACACGAAATTCCTCTTCATCACAGTGTAAATGATGGCAATGGAAAAACATGTATCATGCAACCTGTTTTTAGCTTTGCCTTATAGATAACTAACTAGCTCGTTAGCGAATCAATATTGTAAGCTTTACCAATAGCTATATGCTAGCTTGATAGAGAGTAATAAAATCCAACTTATTAGTTTATCTTCATAATGATAGTTAGATTTATTTTATTTACATGTGTTTCTGACATGATGTCACTACATGCACTTCTTCCTCCCCTCTCCGCTCGTCTCAGGTAAATAATGCGTCTTCAGCTCAGCTGTCGGAGTTGCAGCGTTCATGTGTTTTGGGGGCGTGGCTTTGGAAGGAGCCAAGAAGGGAGGGGGTGGACTGTCTTTAAAACAGTCGTGAGAAGGTCTACAGACACTCGATTTTTATACTTTCTTTTTCAGAGTACTTAAATTTTAATTATGCATTGATATATATATAGAAAGTTTAAAGAAATTTGGAAAAAAAGTTGTTGTTGTTTTTTTCAATTCTGACCTACACAACCTTTAATTGGGGGCTGTCATCTTTTACAGTGTCCAGTCTTCAGTGTCACATGACCCTGTCACTTTTGATCAATTTCCATTTAGTATATGTTTATAGATTATAAACTGTTGGTTGTTGTTCTCTGAGGGCTGTGTATTGTTTCTGTCCTCATCTTCTCTAACAATTCAGCGCCACAGATTTCTGTACTGGGGACAAAAAATAGTCAATATGACCCTATTTACTGTTCTTATTTTGAATGATTCATCAGTGCGTGTCACTTGAATGTCTTCTAAAATTAAAATTAAAATGTAGTAATTTGCTCTGCCTCTTAAACATTTCACTTTCCAGAGTGAGAGAGTTGGAAAAAACATTAAGCCTTGTGTCTTAATTTAGTTTGTATGTTTTTTTCCATGTCAAATCCACTGGTAAATAATATTAGGTTAATTCATGTAGTTTAGCTGTTTTTTCCAGTGAAGTTGAGCTCCAAACTGGCTCACGAATTGGCTTAAACAGAAACTGCATTGAAAGTCACGTGTGTGCAAGTCAAACTGAGACTCTTTGTGTCCCGTAGCCTCTTTCGGTCCACCGTCCATGAGCATGCCCACTGGTTTTGGAAACGCTGCTGCATACAACCTTCCCACCAGCTTCAGTGGAAACTTCCAGCAAGCGTTTCCTGGACAGCCGTTCGCCCAGCACACACGCGTATCCCCAACAACTCAACGGTCAGGGCTGAGGAAAGATTTTAATGCTTTACAATTCAGTGTGCCATCATGCAGCGTTTTGCTGAATGTTTCAGCTGTACTTCAGCTATAAATATTTTCACAGTGTTCACATTTTTTGTCACATATTTATTTTGTTAGGAGGTTTTGCTGCAGTTTAGTCAGGGTAAACGCGCTCCATTTTGGAACAGAACGTGACGGCACCTGGGGTAACCAACAATCCCTTCCTGGTGAGTTTTTAAGTCTAATTTATTTTACAATCTACAAATTTGTAACCAAACTCCATCGCACACCTGCAGGTGATAGGTGCGTCGGATAATAAGACCAGACTAGCTAGTCGTTTTAGCAGATAGGAACTTCCAGCACACTATCATTACTTGCAATTTAAAATGAATGTTTATTCACACACAACGTTTCGAATCGACAGCGTGATACTCCTGATGAAGGTCATGTGACTGAAACGTTGTGTGTGAATAAACATTAATTTTAAGTTGCAAGTAACGATAGTGTGCGGGAGTTCAAATAAAATATTTTATTTAGAATATTCATAATTATCAATTGCAATTAATAATGTATATTAGGGCTGTGCAAAGATTAATTGCGATTAATCACATCCAAAATAAAAGTAAATAATATGTGTGTGTGTGTGCGCGCTGTGTAAAATTATTTTTGTATATATAAAATACACACACATGTCTGTATGTGTATATATATATATATAATATATATACACACACACACAGTATTTATGTGCAAATAATTCTTAAATATATACATGCATGCATATGTATTTATATATACAAAATAATTATACACCGCACACACATTATGTAAACTCACTTATTTTGGATTTTATTTTCTTGTTTTTTTTTTTTACTTTTTTTATGTAGTCTTATGAAATTTACATCAGTCACAAATGTTAATTTGAGTCTCTATTTTATTTATTTATTTTAGAAAATATTTAATTTTGAAGCTATAACTGTTATTTAGAATTAACTAACAAATATAATTATTATACAGTATTAATTATAATTCATCATTAGGTTTACAATAATCTAAAAGTTAATTTGACTTATTTCTATGTATTTATTTATATATTAGCTTATTTTATATAATTTTTTATTAAATCTACATTTAATTCCTAATGTTTATTTGAGTCTTTATTTATTCATCTTACAAAAAAACATAATTTTTAAGTTAAATGTATTAATTTATAATTGTTATACATTTATAATTAATAGTATACATTTTAATTAATAATTTTAAGTCTACACTTTATTCGAAATGTTATTTTAAGTCTCTTATTTTGATCTATTCTGTATTCTTTTACAAAAACGAGTTATTTTGAAGTTAAATCTGCAGGGTGTTTGTTGATCTTCTGTCTTGCAGGCAGGGCGGCACAGTTTCCTGCAGGGGGCTCATCCACAAACCCCTTCTTATAGCACTCTTGTGTCCTCCAGCGGGCGACCTGCGACTCGTTCGCACCTCTTGCACTGTTTTGTCCTGCAAGTAGCTTTAAAAAAAACATCGATTTCTTAAAGATTTTTTATTGAATTTTAAGTTTGAAAAAAAAAATACATGATCCTGTCTATGGCAACGTCCATAGCAACAGAAAACAAAACATTATGCAGGGTTGTCTGGAGAAAAGGAGCTTTTTTTTACTGTGCTCCTTTTGTCATTCCTGTTAACTGGCCTGGAAATCTTCTGCACGACGTGGCAGATAACTAACTTATTGCAAACCTCCTGTTCATGTTAATGCTGCAATTCTGTACATAATTCTTTCATAGAAATTGCTCAATTTTAGATCTTTGTGCATATCAGTATTTGTATCTTTAACACATACACACATGTACACACACATATGCTGCATATACGGCGTTGACGTCCGCGTGCTGTGAATAACATTAAGCAAGAATGTGGAATCCCTTTTTGACATTTGCCTTTTTGTGCTTTTGCAGTTTCTGAGGCAAAAAAGATTGTTTTTCCATTATGAGTGATGAGAACTCATGAGATCAAGACCACTTACAGTATGTTACAGAAATCTAAGTTAATGTGTGTATATGTATATGTATATAAATAAATATATATATATACAATATATATTAAAATGAATTTTACCTAAAAAAAGAAAAATAGTATATTTTTATGCTTTCCATCTGTTTGTTCATAATTCATCAAGTTTGATGGCTCTTGTACTTCCTGTTTCTTGTGTTCACAATTTCGTTCCTGTGATGATTTGTGCATCATCTTCTGCCTTAAAAGTTTCTTCTGGATTCTCTCTCGGTGTTTCCATCTCAGGTTTTCGGCACACTGTAGTATACAAACCCCTCAAGAAGAAAACGATCGCAATAATAGAAAAATATCCCAGTAGATGGTAAACTGTAAGACAAGTAACACAGCAACAGTTGTGAATGCAATCACCGTTTTGTCACGTTTTAGTTTTTTCGTTTCACACTCATTATCTACCCAGGGTTACCAATTAATTCCAATAAACTATTATTCATATCACACTCTACATTCATGAACCCCGGGTTAATGTTCTTATTTGTAAATCTGCGGTGTCAGGGTCATTGATATACTTTATTACTTTATGTACATAAATACTTTTGCATTGTGCATCCCCATGTTATACATTGCCATTTTTTCAGAGTTAAAGAATGAAACGGTCTCTTCCATACTCCATTTGTGTTTGATGCTTTTTCTATCAAATGCTAAATCAGCTGTTGATATACACTCACCGGCCACTTTATTAGGTACACCTGTCCAACTGCTCGTTAACACTTAATTTCTAAGCAGCCAAATCTCACATGGCGGCAACTCAGTGCATTTAGGCATGTAGACATGGTCAAGACAATCTCCTGCAGTTCAAACACGAGCATCAGTATGGGGAAGAAAGGTGATTTGAGTGACTTTGAACGTGGCATGATTGTTGGTCCCAGAAGGGCTGGTCTGAGTATTTCAGAAACTGCTAATCTACTGGGATTTTCACGCACAACCATCTCTAGGGTTTACAGAGAATGGTCCAAAAAGAAAAAACATCCAGTGAGCGGCAGTTCTGTGGGCGGAAATGCCTTGTTGATGCCAGAGGGCAACAGTGACTCAAATAACCACCCGTTACAACCAAGGTGGGCAGAAGAGCATCTCTGAACGCACAGTACGTCGAACTTTGAGGCAGATGGGCTACAGCAGCAGATGACCACACCGGGTGCCACTCCTTTCAGCTAAGAACAAGAAACTGAGGCTACAATTTGCACAAGCTCATCGAAATTGGACAATAGAAGATTGGAAAAACGTTGCCTGGTCTGATGAGTCTCGATTTCTGCTGCAACATTCGGATGGTAGGGTCAGAATTTGGCGTCTACAACATGAAAGCATGGATCCATCCTGCCTTGTATCAACGGTTCAGGCTGGTGGTGGTGGTGTCATGGTGTGGGGAATATTTTCTTGGCACTCTTTGGGCCCCTTGGTACCAATTGAGCATCGTTGCAACGCCACAGCCTACCTGAGTATTGTTGCTGACCATGTCCATCCCTTTATGACCACAATGTACCCAACTTCTGATGGCTACTTTCAGCAGGATAATGCGCCATGTCATAAAGCTGGAATCATCTCAGACTGGTTTCTTGAACATGACAATGAGTTCGCTGTACTCAAATGGCCTCCACAGTCACCAGATCTCAATCCAATAGAGCATCTTTGGGATGTGGTGGAACGGGAGATTCGCATCATGGATGTGCAGCCGACAAATCTGCGGCAACTGTGTGATGCCATCATGTCAATATGGACCAAACTCCCTGAGGAATGCTTCCAGCACCTTGTTGAATCTATGCCACGAAGAATTGAGGCAGTTCTGAAGGCAAAAGGGGGTCCAACCCGTTACTAGCATGGGGTACCTAATAAAGTGGCCAGTGAGTGTACATGCCGTGTTTCTGTGACTGTCCAAAGCACATGAAGCTGGTGATTGATTGTTTAAATTAAGATACGTTTACAAGACAACGATGTACTGAAAACAGAAAGTACATTGTCCTTCGCATTTTTTCGCATACGGACAACAACGTTGTCATGTTCACACTGATCCACAAAAATGACTATTATGCTGCCAGGCCAGTAGGTGGCGATGTCACTTTTAAAAAGAACACTAAGCGCCTATGGACTGTTTTCGCAAATTCATGTTTTTGTGGTTTACACAGACAATAACGGTATCGTTTTCAAAGACTTGCAGGCCGCCAAAACACGGTTGTCGTGTAAATGAATGGCCAAAATGCAAAGTTTTATGTTTTTATTTGGTTTTCGGTGTCATGTAAATGGTATGGAAGGTTGTTTCCTCCACAGAATGAAAAATAAAAAAGGTAATTGCGACTTTTTATCTCACAATTCAGACTTTTTTCTCACAATAGCTAGATGTAAAGTCGACAATTGCATGTTATAAAGTCAGAATTGCGTGTTATAAAGTCAGAATTGCGTGTTATAAAGTCAGAATTCGATTGATATTAAGTCGCAATTGCGTGTAATAAAGTCAGAATTCCAAGATTTTAGAAGGTTGAAAGTATTTTTTTTCCTTAGAATTGGCCCGATAACTTGCAATTGTGTCAGAATTTCGAACTCACAATTATGTGATATAAAGTCAGAATTGCGACATGTAAAGTTGCAATTATGAGAAAAAAGTCCAAATTGTGAGATAAAAATTCTCTATTATTTTCTCATAATTGCGACTTTATATCTCGCAATTGTGACTTCATATCTCGCAATTGTGAGATAAAAAGTCCCAATTATTATTTTATTTTTATTATTCAGTGGCGGAAACAAGCTTGCATAAAACGGACCCCTTAGTTCAACTTGCTTTTTTTTTCCCTGCTCTGATTTGCTCCTAACATCACAACCTTTCACACTGGACACACAATTTCCAGCAGTGCTGACCCCGCCCCAGTGCAGGGTTTAACCATCCTGGGTAAAAATGGTGCTAACCCCCCTTCTGAACTACTAATGTGAAGCGTTCCTTTACCAGGGGTTAAGCGCAGTGTGAAAACCCCTAGTTTTTTGTATCCAATAGAAATGTAGCATCTGTGTCATGCTGTTGTTTACCATATAAAATAATTTTGATTTACATAAACAGTGTAACCTCACCTGTGTGACAATATCCACACCAAGCCCACTGCTGTCCACCACCACAGAGGTGATGATTGTCTGGAGGACCAGAGCACAGAAGGTGTTGGCTCCGAACACAAGGGCATAACGCTCCATGTTCAACCCTGCTGCTATCTGGAACCTATGAGACAAATGACATGGAAATGATTGTGCATTCATTGTGCAAGATGTGTTCTCTTTTCTTCCGGCTGTTTCCGGGACTGTAAAATTTTGTGTAATATTTCAATCAAGTATCTAATATATCATTGGCTTTGTGCAAGTGCAATCTGGATAAATCCTTATCATGTAATGAGAGACTGAACATTTTTTTTTATATTTATTAGGCCATTCAGTTACATTCTGAGTTTTTAAAATTTACCGAGTTGTCACCATCAATGAAAATTAGGGAATTTTATTATTGTAATTTCCAGACCGTTAAGCCCATATTATAAATGTCTATACATTGCCCTTTATGAGTGCAAGATCTCTATAATTATGTTTTCATTATTTTAAATGTATACTTTAAAACATCACTGAACACATCTGATCCTACCATTAACAGGCATTTTTCCTGCCCTCTTAACCTTTGAAATATGTACTTTTTTATGGCATCCAGCCTATATAAGGTGTAAATGCTTTACATCATCAGGTTTCTGGCAATAAATGGATCTGAAATTTGACTATAAGCATTACAGGTCCAAAATCTTTAGCATTGCTCCAATTAAGGTGAAACGGCAAGTGGTCGGATAAGATAGTGTACGCATTTATGAACGTTTATCATATAATTATGCTACAAGTTTGAAGCAGGAATATATTACAATCAGCTAAATTTTGACATTTAACTTACTTAGAAATAAACATCATCCTAGCTGGGTATAACTATTTGCTTATATGTCGTCACATACACCCACAGGCCACTTTATTAGGTACCCCATGCTAGTAACGGGTTGGACCCCCTTTATGCCTTCAGAACTGCCTCAATTCTTCATGGCATAGATTCAACAAGGTGCTGGAAGCATTCCTCAGGAAGTTTGGTCCATATTGACATGATGGCATCACACAGTTGCAGCAGATTTGTCGGCTGCACATCCATGATGCGAATCTTCCGTTCCACCACATCCCAAAGATGCTCTATTGGATTGAGATCTGGTGACTGTGGAGGCCATTTGAGTACAGCGAACTCATTGTCATGTTCAAGAAACCAGTCTGAGATGATTCCAGCTTTATGATATGGCGCATTATCCTGCTGAAAGTAGCCATCAGAAGTTGGGTACATTGTGGTCATAAAGGGATGGACATGGTCAGCAACAATACTCAGGTAGGCTGTGGCATTGCAACGATGCTCAATTGGTACCAAGGGGCCCAAAGTGTGCCAAGAAAATATCCCCCACACCATGACACCACCACCACCAGCCTGAACCGTTGATACAAGGCAGGATGGATCCATGCTTTCATGTTGTAGACGCCAAATTCTGACCCTACCATCCGAATGTCGCAGCAGAAATCGAGACTCATCAGACCAGGCAATGTTTTTCCAATCTTCTATTGTCCAATTTCGATGAGCTTGTGCAAATTGTAGCCTCAGTTTCCTGTTCTTAGCTGAAAGGAGTGGCACCCGGTGTGGTCTTCTGCTGCTGTAGCCCATCTGCCTCAAAGTTCGACGTACTGTGCGTTCAGAGATGCTCTTCTGCCCACCTTGGTTGTAACGGGTGGTTATTTGAGTCACTGTTGCCCTTCTATCAGCTCGAACCAGTCTGGCCATTCTCCTCTGACCTCTGGCATCAACAAGGCATTTCTGCCCACAGAACTGCCACTCACTGGATGTTTTTTCTTTTTCGGACCATTCTCTGTAAACCCTAGAGATGGTTGTGCGTGAAAATCCCAGTAGATTAGCAGTTTCTGAAATACTCAGACCAGCCCTTCTGGCACCAACAATCATGCCACGTTCAAAGTCACTCAAATCACCTTTCTTCCCCATACTGATGCTCGGTTTGAACTGCAGGAGATTGTCTTCACCATGTCTACATGACTAAATGCACTGAGTTTCCGCCATGTGATTGGCTGCTTAGAAATTAAGTGTTAACGAGCAGTTGGACAGGTGTACCTAATAAAGTGGCTGGTGAGTGTATTTTGCACAGGACTTACATGGCAATGGTGATGAGCAGCATGTACAGGCTCTTAAAAATGATGTAGCCACAGTAGCAGACCCAGATGTTGGCACTGAAGACCATAGCGAAGAGAGCACCGGCCTCCAGGGCAGAGAGCGCTCCCAGAGCTATCTCACCCCAGCGAGACCAGTCTGCAGATGCAAACCCGATCCCATACGTCCGCGCGGCCCCTGTGGTGCACACAGTGATGATGGATAGGAAAGCACCGTTGCCATGTGTGATGGATTTTTTAAAGAATAAAATAGTAAACTGTAAATCAAACTTATCATAACTCTCATCTAACATCTAACGTTCACTTTTTAAAACGCTTTTCACTTATCTGCCAAGTGCCATCTTTGAAAGGAGAAACTTAAGTCTGTGAACTAACTCATTCAAGATTTACGAAAGTTTAAGTTGGAAATTTAATTTTTTGGTCTATAAAGTTCAAATTTACCTAAGTTCATAACAAGTATAGGCCTACATGTCCCTTGTACTCACCAAAAAGATTTGAAAGGGCTTCCACTCCTCCATTGTAGACTGTGAAATTACTAGACGGCTCCACGTGCTCCCACAGTGACTGGACGTAGTTCACCGTCTGGTTGTAGCCGCAGGTAGACAGTGCCCACCACGCTGACCAGATAATCAGAGTACGGGAGGAGAAACACTGCCGGAAATCCCTCCACAGCCAGAGCAGTACATCACCACAGCCACCTGAGATATCATCAGGACAATCAGAACTCCTCTAAGATCAAGTGGATTCATTCAACTGTTTAATATGTATGTAGGGTATCTTGACTCTGTCAGTTGGGACTCATTCAAATCTACAGTTGAAAAGCTTTTAAACTTTGACTCGCAGCTAGTAATTCCATTGTCACATTCATAGCGAACGTGAGTTAAAACAAAGCCTTTCCCCTTTCTGGCAAGAAGGAAGGTTGTGTACACACCTATACACACACAGCCGGGGGTCGGGCTTCAAAGAGATCGCTATCTCCTCAGAGCCAGGCCAGGTGGTCAGAAACCTCTCCCAAAACACACACATAAACAGACTTTCCTTCATTGAAATCTGTAACTTGACTAATTCTGAAAAGAATACGATATATTCCTGGCCTGCATACCCATGTGTTTTATAGTCATTTTAGTGTAATCATGACTTCTTTAGATGTGTTGAATGCATGTGAATGTAATCTTGCTTTTCTTTCGTGTTTGCATGCCTCGCTTGGTATCATTGGAATCATTGGAAAAATCATCTTAGGTTATGATACAATGCATAACACTATACTTTCCATTTTTTCCATTCTTGAGAGTAGAAATGATGAGAGTGACGTCATGACTTTGACCACCCTTAAAACATGCAAATGAACGAGCCTTGACAAGACAAACAGTCGTAAAACTCCCTCCAAATGGGCAGTTTCCCACTGGCTCACACACCTCCATCTTCATGTTTTAAAATCACTGATCATCAAGATCAGCTCTCTCTTCTTCCTTTCTTCCGGTGGCGCTTCATCATGTAACTCCTTCATGATCTTCCTTTTCGGGGATCTTTTACTTCCCCAGACGAGTAAATGAACTTAGCCTGAATTGTTTCTTTGGTAATTTACGTCAAAGACCTTTAAACCTTCTTTGAAAGCGTGTGCGCTCCAGACTATCTGCTGACCACGTGCCGCTCCGAGGGCACACACACAAGACACCGAGGCCGCTCACCTACGCAGCCGTGTTCAGCAAATTAAGAGAACTATAGATGCAAGTATATTAGTTTATCGAGCTTTCAGAGCATTAATGTCAGAATTAGCCACGCACTTCCTGAGTTAACTTGGACCAGATTTCCCATCATACACCTCCCTGGGCTGATTACACCATACACCTGCATTGCACTGATTACACACATACCTGCACTTCATTTACACACATATAAAAGCCACTTCCACACACCACTTCTCTGCAAAGTCATTTCTGATTGTTCTGGACCTTGCATCTCGCCGCCTGCCCGACTACTCCTTGTTATCTGGTTTATCTCTGCCTTGCCTCCGTTGCCCTGTTTGCTAGTTATGATCCCTGCCTTTCTGACTTCTATAATAAAAGCTGCATATGGATCCCCTTGTGTCTGCTGAATCATTACAGAAGACTTCGCCACACCTAGATCTAGCAGTGAGGTCAACCATGGATGCAGGTATGCAAACCCTGCGCCTCCATCAGGGAAATCGTTCAATTCGAGAAGTATGTTCGAAGAGTTTATTGAGCTGGCACATCTCACCTCAATGAGCACAGAGTGCCTTTATGATCTTTTTTCGGGGAGGACTATCTGAACTGCTCAGTTCAATCATGCCCTTGCATGATCCTTACTGGACTTAGAGCACTACATAGACCTGGCCTTGTTGTTGAGCAGTTCTCTGTTTACTGTGGACATGAAGGACAAGAAGTTTTGTGAACCCGCAGTACCCCTCAGCCTGTTCTTCTTGTCACTTCAGCCAACAAGCTAGCCATGGCATCTGTCTATGGGCGTCCAGGACTCATGTTCACCATAGCACAACCCCTGCTGATGTCAGTTCAGAGGTTCAGGGAAACCGTTGTTCCAGGGCCCCGTCTTCCAGAGCCTATTCAGCCAGAGCCTCGTCGCTTCTCAGCACAGAATCCAGAGCCTTCGCCATTGGTCAAGTCCAGAGCCTTTGCCGCAGGTCCTGTCCAGTCCAGAGCCTTCAACGCTGGTCCCATCCAGTCCAGAGCCTTCGCTGCTGTGCAGGTGGCCACCCTGTCCAGCCCAGAACCTGCACCACAGACTGTTCACGTCAAGTCTGTCCAGCCAGAGCCTTGTGGGGTCTCAACAGAGTCCAGAGCCTTCACCGCAGGTCCAGTCCAGAGCCTTCACCGCAGGTTCCGTCCAGTCCAGAGCCTTCACCGCAGGTCCAGTCCAGAGCCTTCACCGCAGGTCCAGTCCAGAGCCTTCACCGCAGGTCCCGTCCAGAGCCTTCACTGCTGGTCCCGTCCAGCACAGAACCTGCACCACAGACTGATAATGTCAAGCCTGTCCAGCCAGAGCCTCGTTGTGGCTCAGCAGAGAGTCCAGAGCCTTCACCACAGGTCCCGTCCAATCCAGAATCTGCACCACAGACTGTTCATTTCATGTCTGCCCAGCCAGAGACTGTTCACGTCATGTCTGCGCTGACAGAGACTGTTCAGGTCACGTCTGTGCTGACAGAGACTGTTCAGGTCACGTCTGTGCTGACAGAGACTGTTCACGTCATGTCTGCGCTGACAGAGACTGTTCAGGTCACGTCTGTGCTGACAGAGACTGTTCACGTCACGTCTGCGCTGACAGAGACTGTTCACGTCACGTCTGCGCTGACAGACTGTGCAAGATGGCTGAGCCAGTTTTTCCGGACAAGATGGCCGATCCTTCTGCCGAGCCGGTGTCTCCGGAAAAGATGGCCGAGCTGGTGTCTCCAGACAAGATGGCCGAGCCAGTATCTCCGGACAAGATGGCCATTCCCGTGTCTCTTCCTGAGCCTGTGTTTGTTCCTGTTCCCGAGCCTGTGTCTGTTCCTGTTCCAGAACCGATTCCTGTTCCCGAACGGGTTCCTGTTCCTGAGCCGCCATGGTCTTCACCACCATGGCCACCCGAGAGGTCTTCACCGCCATGGCCACCAGAACTATTTGTCTCCACCCTGGCCACCTGCACACCCTGCTCTGCCCTGGCCGCCTGCTCATCCTGCTCTGCCCTGGCCACCTGCTCATCCTGCTCCGCCCTGACCACCTGCTCATCCTGCTCTGCCCTGGCCACCTGCTCATCCTGCTCCGCCCTGGCCACCTGCTCATCCTGCTCCGCCCTGGCCACCTGCTCATCCTGCTCCGCCCTGGCCACCTGCTCATCCTGCTCTGCCCTGGCCACCTGCTCATCCTGCTCCGCCCTGGCCACCTGCTCATCCTGCTCCGCCCTGGCCACCTGCACATCCTGCTCTGCCCTGGCCACCTGCTCATCCTGCTCCGCCCTGGCCACCTGCTCATCCTGCTCCGCCCTGGCCACCTGTTCATCCTGCTCCGCCCTGGCCACCTGCCCATCCTGCTCATCCATGGCCACCTGCTCATCCTGCTCCGCCCTGGCCACCTGCACACCCTGCTCATCCCTGGCCGCCTGCACATCCTGCTCATCCATGGCCACCTGCTCATCCTGCTCCGCCCTGGCCACCTGCTCATCCTGCTCCGCCCTGGCCACCTGCTCATCCTGCTCCGCCCTGGCCACCTGCTCATCCTGCTCCGCCCTGGCCACCTGCTCATCCTGCTCCGCCCTGGCCACCTGCTCATCCTGCTCCGCCCTGGCCACCTGCACATCCTGCTCTGCCCTGGCCACCTGCTCATCCTGCTCCGCCCTGACCACCTGCTCATCCTGCTCCGCCCTGGCCACCTGCACATCCTGCTCATCCATGGCCACCTGCTCATCCTGCTCCGCCCTGGCCACCTGCACATCCTGCTCCGCCCTGGCCACCTGCTCCGCCCTGTCTGCCTGCACATCCTGCTCTGCCCTGGCCACCTGCTCATCCTGCTCCGCCCTGACCACCTGCTCATCCTGCTCATCCCTGGCCGCCTGCACATCCTGCTCATCCATGGCCACCTGCTCATCCTGCTCCGCCCTGGCCACCTGCACATCCTGCTCCGCCCTGGCCACCTGCTCCCGCCCTGTCTGCCTGCACATCCTGCTCTGCCCTGGCCACCTGCTCATCCTGCTCTGCCCTGGCCACCTGCTCATCCTGCTCATCCCTGGCCGCCTGCGCATCCTGCTCATCCATGGCCACCTACTCATCCTGCTCCGCCCTGGCCGCCTGCACATCCTGCTCATCCATGGCCACCTGCTCATCCTGCTCCGCCCTGGCCACCTGCTCATCCTGCTCATCCATGGCCACCTGCTCATCCTGCTCCGCCCTGGCCACCTGCTCATCCTGCGCATCCTGCTCATCCATGGCCACCTACTCATCCTGCTCCGCCCTGGCCGCCTGCACATCCTGCTCATCCATGGCCACCTGCTCATCCTGCTCCCGCCCTGGCCGCCTGCGCATCCTGCTCATCCATGGCCACCTACTCATCCTGCTCCGCCCTTGCCGCCTGCACATCCTGCTCATCCATGGCCACCTGCTCATCCTGCTCTGCCCTGGCCACCTGCTCATCCTGCTCATCCCTGGCCGCCTGCGCATCCTGCTCATCCATGGCCACCTACTCATCCTGCTCCGCCCTGGCCACCTGCACATCCTGCTCATCCATGGCCACCTACTCATCCTGCTCCGCCCTGGCCGCCTGCACATCCTGCTCATCCATGGCCACCTGCTCATCCTGCGCCGCCCTGGCCACCTGCTCATTCTACTCCGCAAGTTCATTTTATGAAGTCTTCATAAGTAAAGTTCAAGTATATCTTAAAATTGCTAACAAGTTGCTATATAATAAATATACAACTACCACAAAAAGTAAGATTAGTATACATTTTGTTAATTAAGAGAAGCTTCACAACTTTAATGGATTTCGAAGCCTAAATTCAATTGTTGGAATTAAACAACTAAAGTTACACTAAAAATGAATATGATCAAAAAGTTACACTGCTTTAACAGAGTACTTTTTACCAGTCACATGACTCCAATAAGCTTCTGAAAACGCTGTTGGAAAGTTTGAGTAAGAATTGTTTGCAATTACTGAGAAAGAAAATAAAAGCAGACTATTGAGTAGATGAGTTGTCATGTTCAGTGTGATGTTCAACCTCTGGAAGCTCTAGTCCCATTCAGCCACTTGTTAGCAACTGCCTTTTAAGACACATAAAAGCTTAAAATAAGGAGCGAACAATTACTGATGTATTTTTATGTCTCAGAAGAATAAAACATGAAAATAGCTTGCACTAGTGTTCACCACAGAGACCTTATTTCAGGAATTTAACCAGAAAACCCATTGACTTTGAGACAATGGATTCGAAAGTGCAAAAATGCAACTTATTTCATGGTTTAGGACTAATTCCTGAGGCACTCAATTAGCTTCTACCCCAGTGACACATTATTAGCCATGTGATGTTATTAATATAGTCCTACCTCTCTTGGAACTTTTTGCACTACTATCACAATCATTGAAATCTTCAAGTATTTCCTGCTTCGATTTGGGTCCATCCACCTTTACGGCATCTCTTTGGTCAATGCTCTGAAGATCCACCTCTGACATAGACCCTTCCTTGGGTTCCAGATGTGTAACTGTCTCAACATGCCCTTCCCCATCAGTCTCTCTACTAGCTCTGCTCCTTTGGTGGAAGAACATGCTTGTCGTAGGCATTGGGGAGAAGAATGGAGGATATCAACGCAATGGCGGTGAGAACAAGTGTAAACACTAGAATGTAGTTGTAGGACATCAGTTCAAAAGAGACTAGGACCTGGCCTAATACTGAACCCACGGTGTAGCCTAGCAGCTGTGCGGTCCGGCAGTATGAGGTGGCTTTCAGGTAGTGCTTCAACTCCACCATGCTGTAAATATACGTGAAGTAAGCAACGTCACACGACGTCACCACTCCATATGTAAACTGCATAGCCTGCATCTCTCGTACACCCTTACACCACAGTATCATTGCCGTGGTGGCAAACAGGACTAAACACTGGAAGACCACTACAGGTTTGTAGCGTAGAAAATCAGTGAGGAGGAAGACAGGAACCAGCACTGTCAGGTAAGAGTACGTCCACACCGGGAATATCTGATTGGTTACCTAGAGGAAGAAAAAAAACAACAGCTACTTACCACCACCAACAAACTAGATGTATTGCATAAATCTTAATCAGTAATCAAATTGATTCCTGCAACAACAACAAAAAAACACTCGTAGCCTATAATTAATTATAAATATAATCCGAGACAAAATATAATGGAAATAATATAGAAAAAATATTGTGATATATACAATATGTAAATAAAAATAATTATAATTTTTAAATAAAATCTTGCTTGTCACAATTCTGTTACTATTTGAAATGTCAACTTGTCAAATATAGATTTTTTATAGAATATTATTTATATCCACTATTTTACAGCAGTATACCAAATGTAGAATTGTTTTTTTTACTATTTTGTCCATACAATTAAAATCAGTGGGATTCAAAACATCATTTGACATTTTTAAAAATGTCCTCATTTGGGTTTCACAGAGAGTTAATAATGACAGAATTTGAATTTCTGCAGTGCACTTTCCCTTTTAACGACACTAGTCATGTAGTTAGGTTTTGAAATCCAAAAACATTGAGTTAATAATTAAACTTTGGTTTACCTGCTCAATGGTTAGGTTCTTGTCTGGTCCAGTTAGGAATGGAATAAGAAATGGTTCTAAAGGCTTTACTGTGCTGAAGAACCCATAGATGCATAACAGAGAAGTGGGATACTTCCAGTCCCTCCTCCACTGCTTCAGAGTCTCCATATTCACAATCTGTTGGTTATTATAAAACTAACACTTTTTCACAGCATGCTCTGTTTACCTTTGCCGGTGTGTGAGATCTGTTTTCATGGAAATACTGTTCCTCTCTTCAGATAATCACCACACACTGAGTGTGAGACACTCTGCATGTGTGTTGGTGTGTGTGCTGTAAATGAGCAACCAGTGAGCAAAGTTCTGCTTAGATTATTCAGATTACACCCTAATGAGCATTATATTCACCGGAATAGCCAGACAAACCCTCCCTATTTAAAGGGGGTGGTTGATTATAATTACACTTTTCTAACTTTCAGTTAGTGTGTAATGTTGCTGTTTAAGCATAAACAACATCTTCAAAGCAAAGGGAGACTACAACAAACGGCTGGTACACGACATCCCTCCCGGGTTGGTGACATCACCAACCCTAAAATGTATATAAAGTAAACTACCTAGAATTTGCTAATGACTAGAAGATAACTACACATGAACTAGGCCTACATAAATTCAGAAATGCCATGTTGCATTCTACATGTTTTCACTTCTTCTAGATGTTTCTTCTTTAGGCTTATATTTTGAATTCACATTAAATTACATTTAATTTTACTTTATTTATTTATTTTTATTCTATGGGCTCTATGCACGGCGGTATTTCCGGTGAAGGTGTAAGGATGCTCGATAACTTCCGCCAACAGTAGAATCCACTGCAATACCGAGAATTTATATTGAATTTTATACTCCATGGTTACTCTAAAGAAACGTTATCACAAAAACATACAAAACAGACACCTCTCGTTGTGTTTATGCTTCTTTTTAAAATTATATTAAATAAATATTACTATATTTAAAATTACATCTACACCTATGAAAGTTTCGTTTCAAAGACGGGAAGAGAGTAAATTTTGAAGACTGCCATAATCCCGTTTTCCTCGGTTTTCCACCGCTTTAATCTCCCCAGCCGGAAACTGACGAGCATACTTGCGTCAAATGCGGATTTCTTGGGACCTTTATTTTGAATTCCGACACTGATTCTGATGGACTTTTATTTTAAAATTCTTCCTGCTTCCTACTTCACGTTGGTTTCTCGTGACAAAATCCTATGACATTTGGATTGTGGATACAAACACTAGCAGGTTAGAAAAATACACACATTTGGTTCTAATCGCTATTAATATCAAAACATACGCGTTAAACAATATCATCATAATTTAACTAAAAGAAAAACGTACAGCAATACGTAAATGCGTATTGTATTAACTAATAATAGCCTAAATCATCTATCGACATTTTGTCATGGAAGTGCTATGATATTCCTTTAAGTACTTTAAAAAACAGTGTAAATGTATGTAGTATTTGAAGAGTTCAGATGCAAAAGCCTCTAAATGCCATTTGAAATTTTCTTCTAAAATGACCATTTTTATCAAGCTTGTATATTTAAGTTCAGTAATTTCACTTAAATGACAATTAATAGGTAATC
The DNA here is from genome assembly GCA_030378365.1 of Hybognathus amarus. Taxonomy (NCBI): domain Eukaryota; kingdom Metazoa; phylum Chordata; class Actinopteri; order Cypriniformes; family Leuciscidae; genus Hybognathus; species Hybognathus amarus. The sequence goes on along the minus strand of JAQIUQ010007205.1, from coordinate 126,851 downwards.
TTCATTGCCATTTAAGTGAAATTACTGAACTTAACTATACAAGCTTGAGAAAATGATCATTTTAGAAGAAAATTTCAAATGGCACTTAGAGGCTTTTGCATCTGAACTCTTAATATGTTAATGGTAATAATTACATGGTACCAATGGTATTTAAATGTATAGCCTACTGACACAATAACTAAGTTATACCATGGTAAAGTTTGTATGTATCTTCCAGGTGTGCAATCATGGCAAGCAACAAATTCCAAATCGTGGTACAGGGAGAAGCATCAGAAACTGATTCGGATGATGAAGTGTACATCACCTCTGCCCCTCCTGTCCGTGCATCATCATCATCATCAAGTATGAAGGTGGCAGGAGAAGCGTCTGAGACCGACAGCGAGGATGAGGAGGAGAGAGTGCGCAGACTGGCCTTTGAAAGCCAACAGCAGATGCTCCGCAAAGATCTGCCTCCTCTCATCGTGATCAGAAACACACCTGCGACAGTGAGCGGACAGGACGACAGATCGTCGCCTGTGTCCAGACCTGACTCGGGTCGCCTAAACTCATTACTTCAGCAGAAACTGCTGGAGAGCAATGCACGACTGTGCACTGACATCAACCAAAGCCTGAAACAGGTGTATCAGAACGCGGCCAGGGACATAAGACAGGCCACCATTCATCTCAACAACTCTCAGACAGGCATCATCAACGCGTCCCACAGCATTAGACTCATTCTAGAGGACCTGAAGTCCGTGTCTGAGAAGATTGACATCATCACGAGCTGTCATCTGCTGCCGGACATCACCATGCCAAACCCCGTATCTGGACAATCGTAATCTCATGCTTGAGAGTAAGTTGAGACAGCTTTAAATGACATATGGGTCTGTTGAAGATGTTGGATACATTTTAATGTTTTTCCTGGATGCTACAATGAAGTGGGGAATCTGTCAGTAGCCCTATAGTCATTGACCAACATGGCCGTGATTATCAGTAATAACATATAAAAAATATAAAATTTTTGAAAATATAAAAAATAAATATGTAAGAATATATATATATATATATATATATATATATATATATATATATATATAAAATAATTTAAAAAAGGTTATCTTGTCTGTTGTGTAAAGTAGTTTTTGATCTGATTTAGGGAATGTTACTAGTCAGCATTTCTTTCTATTAAATAATATAGTAAATAATATATATAGTAAATATATAGTAAATCTATGTAAATAATATGGTTTAAATAAAATAAAATATAATTATTATTGAAATAATAAATAATGCAGGTCATAAATAAACTATTTAGCAATAATAACATTAATAATAAATAAATGTTTAAAGGAAAGCATATATTTAGGGGTTGTAATTTGTATTTGCAAAAGGTAATTTATTTTATTACCTTTTGTCTTTTTTGCAGTTCACTTACAATTTCCTGCAGTTAATTTAATCAATAATATTTTAGGTATACTAATATTATTACTAAATAACATAATATTAAATATTTAATGTAATAATAAAGTGCATAATATATATATGTGTGTGTGTGTGTCACACTGAAGGTCACTGCTGTTACTATATGCCAAATATGAGTTTTTTTTTCTTAACTTTTTCAATAGTATAGAATAGATACTTTTTAGCCCTTTAGCCATAAAATTGTCACACACACACACACACACACACAAAAATCAGTCTGCAAAAACCATCACTCGAAGCCTGAATTTGATTAGAAACTTTATTGAAACATAAAGGTCTGTGATTGGCCACTGGAGAGAAGTTCCAGTGCTGCCATTTTGGAAATGTATAAATTTATGATAAGTGGAGAATATGAAAGCTTCATAGCACCACCTTGATCAGAATAAACACAAGTAGGAAATGCAGCGACACGTACGGCCATTTTCCAAAGGCCTTTTTCCATTAAATCTGCTGCGTACACTTTGAAACGCCTACAGCGGAGATTTGAAAGGCACTTCGATGACCGATTTACCTACATTTGTAACAATCTCTTGTGTACCTACCACTAAATTACTAAATCATAACCTGTTTCTAAACAATAATAAGTCACTGTCTATAAGACTAGCAACACTTTGCTCATTCTATAAAGCTTATCTTTTCACTATACATTTATTTTCAGACACAATCTTACACTATATTTTTTTAAAGACACTGATGCTGCACCTTGATTAGAGTTGTGCAAATTTGAAGCAATGAATAAAGCGATATAAATAAACCTTTTAGAAATGCTTTGATGGACAGTAATTATCACATCAATAGTATCAAAAGAAGTTAGTTTTCAGGCAATCCTGCACATAACACTCACTCACACACATGAACTCTCTCTCTCTCGCTCGTGTGCACGGTTTTCTTCACAGAGGCACACTAGTGCAAAGAGACGCGCAACACATGTGCAAACACTTTGACAGACGTTCAGAAATAAGACATGCTCACACATACACAAATAAAGTCACATGATGTGATTAGTAGAGCTATTGCAGGTGGCAGTAACATGTATAATAAAAAAATGAATTTTGTTATCTAAAGTATAACACTGAGATTGAAAGGAAATACGGTAATAAAGGACTGATAGTACAGTAATAATGCTACAAAAGCCTTAGTTTCCAGGTAAACAACTAAACTAAATTGATCTGAAAAAGTCTAGAAACAAATTACAAAAAAACTAAACAATACATTCAATATCAAATAAACAAGAATGAAAAAAGGCACAGGGATTTTTTTTTTTTAAGAAAGGAAAAAAAACTCACATTCTGTTATTGTCATTTATGATATTATAAAAAGAAAACAGTATTTTTCCTTTTTCCAAAATACAGTTTTTCTCAAATGTGCAAAAAAAGAAAAAAAAATGACAACTTCCTGTTTCAAAATGTGAACTCAGTCCTCCAGTATTTCAGCTTACAGTATAAATGAGATTTCAGTTAGAAAGTATTGCACGTTAAAATGTGATTTGTCGAGTCGTGATGTCAATGATGTCGTTTGATTGATCAGGTCAGATTTTTCCGAACCGTTAAGGATTACATTTGAATCCAGCAAAAGTCATTGCTCCCCACCCACAAGTCTTACGACGAATGATTTGAACACGCCCAGAGCATCCCAATTTGAAGTTTGGGTTATACCCAGAATTCTCTATACTCAATTTCCTTCATTTAGTTCCAAGAAACGATCCAAGAAAAGGTATACACAATTTTGGACACAATTGTAAGATTTCAAAACTATATGCAGAAGTAACTGATAACGTTTGGTTAAATTTAGGCATAATAATATTGTGGGTGAGGTTCAATTGGTCAGATCACCTAAAAGATTAAGTCTGATTGGTTAATTGGTGACGTCTGATTGGTCAGGTCATATAATGGGTGATGGCTCTCAAAGCATAGAGCAGCTCTGCCTGCATTCGAGCCTCCATTAGAAGCAAATTCACATGAACCTGGATAAGGGAAAGAAAGGTCATTGAGAATATCAGCATATTTAGAGCAAAAGTAATGCTGAAAAAATAGTAATAAGTAATATTATATCACATGATAATATGACTTGCCTTTTCGGAGTGTCTGAACTGGTGCCAGTAGCTCTCGTACATGCGGCGAGTGGTTCGCTCTGGATAACACGTCACTGTTTTGATGTAAACCTTCAGACTGCGCTCCAACAACTGATTCACCTCACCGTAATCATAATCATCGTATCTGCAGATGCACAGAATGAAAACATGTTCATCTTTCAATACTAGGTAGTGTGGACTCCTGGTTGTACTGCGCTAGTACACTAGGGGGCGCTCTGGGCATACATATGATTTACACTCACCGGCCACTTTATTAGGTACCCCATGCTAGTAACGGGTTGGACCCCCTTTTGCCTTCAGAACTGCCTCAATTCTTCGTGGCATAGATTCAACAAGGTGCTGGAAGCATTCCTCAGGGAGTTTGGTTCATATTGACATGATGGCATCACACAGTTGCCGCAGATTTGTCGGCTGCACATCCATGATGCGAATCTCCCGTTCCACCACATCCCAAAGATGGTCTATTGGATTGAGATCTGGTGACTGTGGAGGCCATTTGAGTACAGCGAACTCATTGTCATGTTCAAGAAACCAGTCTGAGATGATTCCAGCTTTATGACATGGCGCATTATCCTGCTGAAAGTAGCCATCAGAAGTTGGGTACATTGTGGTCATAAAGGGATGGACATGGTCAGCAACAATACTCAGGTAGGCTGTGGCGTTGCAACGATGCTCAATTGGTACCAAGGGGCCCAAAGAGTGCCAAGAAAATATTCCCCACACCATGACACCACCACCACCAGCCTGAACCGTTGATACAAGGCAGGATGGATCCATGCTTTCATGTTGTAGACGCCAAATTCTGACCCTACCATCCGAATGTCGCAGCAGAAATCGAGACTCATCAGACCAGGCAACGTTTTTCCAATCTTCTATTGTCCAATTTCGATGAACTTGTGCAAACTGTAGCCTCAGTTTCCTGTTCTTAGCTGAAAGGAGTGGCACCCGGTGTGGTCTTCTGCTGCTGTAGCCCATCTGCCTCAAAGTTCAACGTACTGTGCGTTCAGAGATGCTCTTCTGCCCACCTTGGTTGTAACGGGTGGTTATTTGAGTCACTGTTGCCCTTCTATCAGCTCGAACCAGTCTGGCCATTCTCCTCTGACCTCTGGCATCAACAAGGCATTTCCGCCCACAGAACTGCCGCTCACTGGATGTTTTTTCTTTTCGGACCATTCTCTGTAAACCCTAGAGATGGTTGTGTGTGAAAATCCCAGTAGATTAGCAGTTTCTGAAATACTCAGACCAGCCCTTCTGGCACCAACAATCATGCCACGTTCAAAGTCACTCAAATCACCTTTCTTCCCCATACTGATGATCGGTTTGAGCTGCAGGAGATTGTCTTGACCATGTCTACATGCCTAAATGCACTGAGTTGCCGCCATGTGATTGGCTGCTTAGAAATTAAGTGTTAACGAGCAGTTGGACAGGTGTACCTAATAAAGTGGCCGGTGAGTGTACAGTCGCATACTACTACAAGTATGCAGACAGTAGGCTAGTGTGTAGTAATGCTAGTGCCTTGGCAACTACCTAAAGTCTAAATATAGATTGTAATATGATAGATTACACACTCACAGACTTACCGGATCCCGTACATACAGTGTACGTAGTTGAAGAGAGCCCTGCGCAGCATGCTGGTGTCCACCCCTCGTGACTGGCCATGTTATAATAGGTCAGGTCACACGCCGTTCTGAACTTATCATCCAATAGGTGACCGATGTCAGAGTACAGCCTGTTGACCAGAGAGAAACCATGATCCTCCCATGAGTAGTCCTACAGAGGGAACAGGATAGAAAGATCAATCATTCGATCTTAATAGGGTATTGAAGCAAAACGCTGTGTATGTGTATACGCGAGGGTAGACGTCATACTTGTGCTTTAAATGTGGGTGGGTTGTCTTCTCCGTGTTCGCGCAAAGTCCTGGTATCCAAACGACGGGTCGTCTCCGAAACGAGCCACGGGAGAAGGGGGCACCACTTCCTCATCAAACCCTGAATATGCAAATCACAATATTTTAATACAATACTCACAAAACAACACACTGCAATATACTTTTTTGTTTTCAAGCAATAGTTTAAATTCATGCTTTGTTTGACGTCACAGATTGACAAATGGCAAATAAAAGTCATATAAGTTTAGAACAGTGTAGATGATGACAGAATTTTTTTACTTTAACTTTACAATATAACCACAACAGTGACAGAAAAAAAAACAGTCTAATGGTGTTTTAGTTCAAACATATAATTGGTGTTGAGCGGAAACCTTATATCCCCAAACAATGGTGTTGTCAAAGTCTTTATGTGTTCAGACACTTAGATTGTCATTATATTTAACCAAAATCAAGCTCAAATGGTGTTACAAGGTTTTTGACCAGTGAATTTCAGCCACATCTGAGGCAGTAAGTGCATCGCATTACATTTTCATCAATGTAAGGGTTATAAAGTTTAATGAAGCTACAGCATTTGACTAATATCTCAATGTAAAGACGTAGTGATTTACAGGCTATTTTAGACACTATTGACTGTAACTTTACACTGTAAAAAAATATTGTTGGTTTAACTTAAAAAATTAAGTAACCTGGTTGCCTTAAAATTAAGTTGATTGAACTGGAAAAAGTGAGTTAATCCAATGAAGGAGATTGTTTTAATCACCAGAAACTTCAAATAATAAGTTATCTGAACTAAATGAATTAAGTTGATTGACAAAAGAAAAAAATGTTGTGATAACAAATCTTAAAAATATTTTTTAAAGTGTACAACAAATGCTAGAGACACACTTCTCCGATCCTCAAACATAAAGCATCAGTCTTTATATATATATATATATATATATTTATAAAACGGGTAGTTGAATCCTTGATTCTGATTGGTCAAGAGCTGTGCTTTATTCACGATAAAACACGGCTACGAGCCGCTTCACCCAACGGTTCTATTGATCGCTGCGCAACACTGCGGTTCTATGTTGTTTTTATTTGAGCTTTCATGCATTTTACACATTGGAACGTTGTTGCTGTTCACACTCGGGGACTATTTTTTCCAGCGGAAGGTGGGCTTTTAGTGATTTTACTTCAAGAAAGTTGCACTTATATTGTTTTTTACTTCAATATTGTGTGGCAACCGTTTTATAAAAGCAATAAGATACTCGAGGCAAGTGCTGTATCGTGAAATAAGTAACAGCTGAAGGGGTTGCAGGTACTCCGCTTCGCGTCGTGCCTAACAACGCCCTTCAGCTGTTACTTATTTCACGATACAGCACATATCGTACTTATTGCTTACATATAGTGTTTCTTGAAAAGAAAACACTGTACTTATTCAAAGAACCAGTTCTTTATTTATCATTGCATTGCAAACAAGCAGAGATGCTCCAAACTGCGAGCGGAACTTTATTCAAGATTGAGGCGGGCGTATTTATTAGGTTTGACTGACAGATTGAGGAGCCAGTGTAGTTACGAGATTTGGTCACATTTTAATACTTTTCATTGGTTACATATTTGCAAAAATCCCAAGACAGACATAAAGGGTGACCAATAGTAATGATTTATGACGAAATATGGAGATACAAGGTTTCTGCCAGACAACAACTATTTTTAAAAGTTTCAGATTTTATTAGCATGTTATATTATCATTATTAGGGCTGTCAACTTAAGTCGTTTAGTCGACTAATCAGTCGAATGCCGTCTTGGTCGACTGACATTCTTATTGGTCGACCAGTCGCATTTTTTTCTATTTTTTTTTTTTGCCAATAGAAATATATTTTCAATGATTTACTCCTTGATATTTATTCCTTTATAAAGCAGTTATTTATTACTGTATTCTAAATATTAATTAGCCTGTTTTATCCCCAACTTTAAATGCGCCACAGTTTAGCGCACACACATAACACACTCGGGAACCGCACCTACTGGCTGCGCTGCTGCTCGTGCTCAGTAAGGGACGTACTGGTAGGTAATTCTGCTGTATTCATTCAGTTCACGCTACTTTAGTCGACAGAATGTCCAAGAAATCTAAATCTTTTGTCTGGCTACATTTTTGTGGAGGTAGGCGACGGTGGCGACCGCGTTGCTCCATTATGAGCGCGCACATCGTGTGCCTATTTGAAATCGAACTTGAGCGCGCAAAAGACGTGAGCAGCTCTTTTAACGGCTTTATCATACTGACTCAATAGATTGTTTTCTTAATAGGTTTTTATTTGTACACTTGACTCATTTGAAAGTAGTCTAAATAATGTAACAAAACGAAAATAAACTTATATGCTATCTTACAACAGAGCCTAGATTTCAGATTGTTTTTTAGGCTATTTTGTCTGTTGTTTTAAAACGCCTCACAGATCGGCTGGACAAAAGTTAACCCATAGCTTTGTAAGTAAAGAAGATCCACTCAAGATCCGCTCGTCATCCACTCAAAACGCAACGTTACTATTTGGCCGGCTCGCAAGCAGAAACGAGTGTGTGTGGCACAAACAACACCTCGCGCTGCGATCTGAAACCCATTCATTTCAATTGCTTGCGCCGCGCGAGGACGTTTTGTTGCTTCTTCGACCAAAGCACAAGCGGATCTAGCTAGACCGTATAACAAAACAACAGGCACGACGCACACACTCGTTTGGGCTTGCGAGCCGGCTTTGAGTGGATGACGAGCGCGAGACGCAGAAATGGATCAGGATTCAGGACGCATGCCGTCCTGTTGCAAAAGCATGTGAAAAAAGTACAAAGTTTGCTAGGACAAAACCGTTAAAAAAGACCGTTAATCGCACGATAAAAAAAATTAACGCCGTTAAAATGGGTTTGCTTTAACGCCGATAATAACGCGTTAAACTGACAGCCCTAATTATTATTATAGTTTTATTTATTTTTGGTGTTTTTTCGTTGTTGTTTTATAAATGCTCCATGACAATTGTTTAAAAAATGTTAAATCAAAACATCCTTTTTTTTTTTTTAGTCGACTAATCGTTGCGCAGGACAAGACCTTGGTTCGACTAAGGATTTCTTTGGTTGACTACAGCCCTAATCATTATGCCAGAAAATAAAAGAATAGTATAAATTGAAAAAGAGGAGATGGGTAGAAAAGGTCTCTGTGTTGTAATACCTGCAGACACCACCAGAAGACTCTCTTTCTTTTCTTTCTCAAAGCGAGTGAACATCTCCTCCTCTGACGCATCATCGTCTTCTCTCTCCTCCAGCAATCGCTTCATTCTCTCCATCAGTGCTTCCAGCTCACTCTAAAATACACAACAATGGAGTTAATAAAATTACAGGCTACTTTTGTCCAAACAAATAAAAAAATAGCCCTGAATATGCACAGAATTAATATGCAGATTAATTTCATAAAACTTGTCAAAAGCAACCCTAAAATTAAAAAAAATATGTATTGCATTACATATATATATTAGTGCTGTCAAACGATTAAAATATTTAATCGTGATTAATCGCATTAATGTCATAGTTAACTCGCGATTAATCGCACATTTTCTAAATGTCTTTTGATTTCTTTTTGTTACATAATTTTTTCTCATTTTAATGCTCTTATCAACATGGGAAAGTGGATTGGCTTGTTTAGTGCAAATGTTTGTTTTTTTATTATTATTATTGAAAATAACATTGGAATAGTGTTCAATTTCACACTAACATACCAATAATCTCTCACACAATGTAACACTGTCTATCAATAAAAGGGTGAAAGAAATACTGACGAGGTCCTGATATTGGCGAGGGGTGGAGAATTCGCATCATCTGGTGTGTGTGTGTGTGTGTGTTTGCTTGGCCATCATCAAGTGGTGTTTCAGACTGGACGTGCTGCGATGATGATAGCTCAGTTCACAACGACAAAACACACAGATCCGGCATCTCAGCTCGTCATCCACTCAAAACGTAACGTTACTATTTGGCCGGCTCGCAAGCAGAAACGAGTGTGTGCGGCACAAAACGTCCTCGCGCTGCGATCTGAAACCCATTCATTTCAATTGCTTGCGCCGCGCGAGGACGTTTTGTTGCTTCTTCGAACCAAAGCGCAAGCGGATCTAGCTAGACCGTATAACAAAACAACAGGCACGACGCACACACTCGTTTGGGCTTGCGAGCCGGATTTGATTGGATGATGAGCGCGAGACGCCGAAATGGATCAGGATTCAGGACGCATGCCGTCCTGTTGCAAAAGCATGTGAAAAAAGTACAAAGTTTGCTAGGACAAGACCCTTAAAAAAGGCCGTTAATCGCGCGAAAAAAAATTAACGCCGTTAAAATGGGTTTGCGTTAACGCCGATAATAACGCGTTAAACTGACAGCCCTAATATATATATATATATATATATAATACAACAAATTATTATATATATGACATTTTATATACAATATATTGTACATATTCCACATCATATTTTGCATTAAGATGTGCCGAACTATTCGGGCACATCCCTAACATGGACACTCTGTGATGTTTTCCTACCCCAGTGTTAGGGTTACGCAGGGGGTTCCCGTTGGCTTGGTTGCCGTTTGTTAGGTGACAGGTGCATAAACCCGCCATGGCTCGAGGACAAAGGTCATCCGTGACCCCGTTGACCTCCGTGACCTCAGGGTCAGGGTTGACTCCGCTACCAAACACAAAACTAGCCAAGGCATGGAAATGAGCCAATAGTACAACAGCATGAACCAGCTCTGCCAGAGACCAGCTGTGCTCGCCTGTCTTCACCAGAGCCTGAGAAACAAACAGTGTAAGATCATTAACATTTGACAGAAAATATTTAGCATTACATTACATTTATCTCAGGAAAGTCATTCAGTGTCCATAACTGTCCACAGTGTCCAAGTGTGTCCAAAAACGGCCATTTAAATGTATACATTCAACTCATTTAATTTTTATTTGGAGTGTTGATTATTAAATCAATTGGATTACCTAATTGATTATTAAATAAACTAGTTTAGGTTTAGTTTAGTTTTGGTGTTTCAGTTAAAAAAATATATATGTGTGTGTGTGTATATATATATATATATATATATATATATATATATATATATATATATATATATATATATATATATAGTGCTGTCAAACGATTAAAATATTTAATCGCGATTAATCGCATTAATGTCATAGTTAACTCGTGATTAATCGCACATTTTTATCTATTCTATATATCTTTTGATTTCTTTTGATTTCTTTTTGTTACATTATTTTTTCTCGTTTTAATGCTCTTATCAACATAGAAAAGTGGATTGGCTTGTTTAGTGCAAATGTTTTTTTATTATTATTATTGAAAATAACATTAGAATAGTGTTAAATTTCACACTATATAAATAATCTCTCACACAATGTAACACTGTCTACCAATAAAAGGGTGAAAAAATACTGACAGGTCCTAATTTTGACGAGGGGGTGGAGAATTCGCATCATCTGTGTTTGTGTGTGTGTGTGTTTGCTTGGCCATCATCAAGTGGTGTTTCAGACTGGATGTGCTGCGATGATGATAGCTCAGTTCACAACGACAAAACACACAGATCACTTGGTCTTGTCAATGGGACAGTTTGGCAACTTTTTAAAAGTAAACTTTCCAATTCAGAATCTTCAGGGCATCCATTTCGGTGTCTCGCGCTCGTCATCCACTCAAAACGTAACGTTACTATTTGGCCGGCTCGCAAGCCCAAACGAGTGTGTGCGGCACAAAACATCCTCGCGCTGCGATCTGAAACCCATTCATTTCAATGGCTTGTGCTGCGCGAGGACGTTTTGTTGCTTCTTCGAACCAAAGAGCAAGCGGATCTAGCTAGATCGGAAACAAAACAACAGGCATGCCACAAACACACGTTTCGGCTTTGAGTGGATGACGAGCGTGAGACGGCGAAATGGATCAGGACGCATGCCGCGTCCTGTTGCAAAAGCATGTGACAAAAAGACCGTTAATCGCGCGTTAAAAAATTAACGCCGTAAAATGGGTTTGCGTTAACGCCGTTAATAACGCGTTAAACTGACAGCCCTAATATAGATATAGATATATATTTTTTTATTCAACAAAGAATTAATAAAATTGGATTGAAAATGCAATGTTTTTATTTACAAGATGGTATTAGGATGCCACCCTCTGAATTAAACTTGCACATAGTGATGTCATGTGACAAACAAATGTAGTGCAGAAATGTTTATTGTTGCATAATGATTGCATAATGCTAAAATAATTAGCTAGAATGCTGAGCAATGTAACCTGTATATGTTGCTTTGTAATAAGCCAGGGTCTGTGCGCGAGGATCTTGTTAATCTCATTGAGGTTGCGAAGTCGTTGCGGGCAGAACTCCAGACCTCTCAGCCAATCAGAACACACGCCTATCTGCTCGAACTCCTGCATGTGGTGATACACCAGCGAGGAACACTGATGCCGCGCTGCAGCCTGCAAAATACAGACAAAAATCACTCATAAAACTGTTCCAGGTGAATAAAGTCTCCCTTGTAAGCGTTTCTGTATGCGTTTGTACCATTATAGCGATGTAATGTCTGTAGTGGAGTGGTAGGGGGCCGTCCATCCTCAAGAGGTAATAGTGGCAGCGCAGGAAGGCTTGCAGATAGTGCGGGTGGAGCCCCATCACCAGCGTCAGGTTGTCCACGCGGCCGCTGAACTCTTCGTCTAAGAACATCACTGTGGGGTCACTCAGAGGCATGGCTCCTACGATCTAGGGTTGAGGATCAGAAATTGGACATTTTACAGCTGCAAATTAAATATGTGGTGTATAGAACTAAATTGTGTCTGATTTTGTAATATGAGAAGGCCTCAATATGTGATGCTATGAATCAGAGCCAAGAAAGATTTGAACTCTGGCTCAGGTTAATCGTAATTCAACGAAGGGACAGATGCTATAATTCAATTTACAATCCAAATACACTTTCTTAGATCTCCCGGCACGCTCAACTCTGGATTGAAATGAAAATTATCTCCTGAACTGGCTGAACTCAAAACAAAAGTGAAATGAACACCAGCTGACTCGAAGAAAGAGACAGATTACAGTATCTGAGATGGGTGAACTCGGATTGAGCGAGTGTGTGAGAGAAGAGAGAAAATGTATAATATTGTGGTATACTGACATGGTACTGAATGAACCATATGAACTATGTATGAACCATTCAAAAAGAAATTAATACTTTTATTTAGTAAGGACCTGTTAAATGGTTAAGATGCTATCTCTCTTACAATCTCTTATAACATTTAAACTAGTGCTGTCAAACGATTAAAATATTTAATCGCGATTAATCGCATTAATGTCATAGTTAACTCGTGATTAATCGCACATTTTTATCTATTCTATATATCTTTTGATTTCTTTTTGTTACATTATTTTTTCTCATTTTAATGCTCTTATCAAAATGGAAAAGTGGATTGGCTTGTTTAGTGCAAATGTTTTTTTTATTATTATTATTGAAAATAACATTAGAATAGTGTTAAATTTCACACTATATAAATAATCTCTCACACAATGAAACACTGTCTACCAATAAAAGGGTGAAAAAAATACTGACAGGTCCTGATATTGATGAGGGGTGGAGAATTCGCATCAGCTGTGTGTGTGTGTGCTTGGCCATCATCAAGTGGTGTTTCAGACTGGACGTGCTGCGATGATGATAGCTCAGTTCACAACGACAAAACACACAGATCACTTGGTCTTGTCAATGGGACAGTTTGGCAACTTTTTAAAAGTAAACTTTCCAATTCAGAATCTTAGGGCATCCATTGCGGTGTCTCGCGCTCGTCATCCACTCAAAACGTAACGTTACTATTTGGCCGGCTCACAAGCCCAAACGAGTGTGTGCGGCACAAAACATCCTCGCGCTGTGATCTGAAACCCATTTATGTCAGTGGCTTGCGCAGCGGCGAGGACGTTTTGTTGCTTCTTCGACCAAAGAGCAAGCGGATCTAGCTAGATCGGAAACAAAACAAGCAGGCACGCCACAAACACACGTTTCGGCTTTGAGTGGATGACGAGCGCGAGACGGCGAAATGGATCAGGACGCATGCCACGTCCTGTTGCAAAGCATGTGACAAAAAGACCGTTAATCGTGCAATAAAAATTACGCCGTTAAAATGGGTTTGCGTGTAACACCGTCAATGACGACGTTAAACTCAACGGCCTTAATTTAAACAAAAATATTAAGCAGCCCAATAAAAATATTTTCACAATATTACTGTTTAATATTGTAATCAAATAAAATGCAGCCTTGGTTAACATAAAGACCTAAAAAAAAGTATAAGAAACCATAAAAGATCATGGTTATACCAAGGTATATGTCCAAAAAAATCTTGGTGTAACCATTGTACCATCTCTGAACCAAGAAATGCAACTAATAATACTTTGTTATTATTATTACCTCATTTTCTGGAATAAATGAGCTTGGTCCTGTTGATATGCGTCTTGACATCTTCATTCCTTTTTCCTGAGAAACAAGAACATTTATGATGAATATGATGAAAATATCCAGACAATGCAATTCAAATTTTATTATTATTTTTAACTGAAGTGTGTATTTTTATGTTAAAATATTATTTCAGCCATTTTCAGGTTTATGCAGAGACAACTACATGTTAAAGGGACTTGCATTTGCATTAAGGGAGCCGCCATTGTGTCTAACGTGTGACGTCACAGGGTTGGTTGGGTTTAGTTTAACAGGCTCTGGGCAGTGAATATCCCGACATCAAACTGTTTACACCACAGTGTTTTGACTGTGAACGACTAATGTTAGGTACAGTCATTATTAGCTAACAGCTGTAAGCATGAACTAGCTAATGCTAACTTAGTGACGTTTATTAGTACCAGACAAAAAGATGACGTCTAATGTTATATGTTGACAAACTGCACATAAAAACATTGTTCACAATGTCTGCCATCATATTCCCGTCTCGTCAACACCATGTAAGTACGTTGCTGTGTAGAAAAGCCGGTGGGGGTTTGGGGCGAAGAGCGGGTTTTGCAAACGCCACCAGGTGTCAGTGTTGCTGTTGTACTGCGATGCCCACGTGTCAGAGTCCATCTGCTGTCAAGAGGTTGATCTTGAGCATGTATTGCGTGGTCAATTCTGCATCACTGGCGCGCATGTTTACCATGCTGTGCCAGGAGGTAACTTAGACGTGTTGGAAGCGGCAATGCTTTTCCAGAAGGATGTCACAGCGGAGACACTTTTTCCTAATATATGTAGCTACTAGCACTACCAGCGCGAAAACATGGACGCTTCATTTCCCCTTTAACAAATACATGCTAACTTACATGGTGTTGACGAGACGGGAAAATGACGGCAGACATCGCGAACAATGTTTCTATGTGCAGTTTGTCAACATATAACATTAGTAGGGCTGTCAACTTTAGTCGTTTAGTCGACTAATCAGCTCAATGCCGTCTTGGTCGACTGAAATTCTATATGGTTCGACCAGTCGCTTTTTTTTTTTTGCCAAAAGAAATACAATTTCAATGATTTACTCCTTGATATTCCTTTATAAAGCAGTTATTTATTACTGTATTCTAAATATAATTTAGCCTATGTTTTATCCCCAACTTTAAATGCTTTAATTTAGGCTATTTCTTGTAACTGCGCCACAGTTTAGCGCACACACATAACACATTCGGGAACCGTACCTATGGCTGGCTGCAATGCTGCTCGCGCTCAGTAAGGGATGTACCGGTAGGTGATTTTGCTGTATTCATTCAGTTCACGCTACTTTAGTCGACAGAATGTCCAAGAAATCTAAATCTTTTGTCTGGCTACATGTTTGTGGAGGTAGGCGACGGTGGCGACCGCGTTGCTCCATTATGAGCGCGCACATCGCGTGCCTATTGAAAATCGAACTTGAGCGCGCAAAAGACGTGAGCAGCTCTTTTAACGGCTTTATCATACTGACTCAATAGATTGTTTTCTTAATAGGTTTTTATTTGTACACTTGACTCATTTGAAAGTAGTCTAAATAATGTAACAAAACAAAATTAAACTTATATGCTATCTTACAACAGAGCCTAGATTTCAGATTGTTTTTTAGGCTATTTTGTCTGTTGTTTTAAAACGCCTAACAGATCGGCTGGACAAAAGTTAACCCATAGCTTTGTAAGTAAAGAAGAATACAGCCTGTAACGAGAGCTTTTGTTAGGATTTTTCATTATGTGGCAGATAGCAGTTATATTATTTTGTAGCGTGTGGTGTGATCAGGTGCGCGATTGTGACTGTCACTATAGACCAAGGACAGTGCTCCTCACTTGCAGTTAAAAAAATCACTTAATTTTCAAAGAATTGTATTATTATTATAGTTTTATTTATTTTTGATGTTTTTTTCGTTGTTGTTTTATAAATGCTCTATGACAATTGTTTAAAAAATGTTCAATCAATATCTCCGTTTTTTTGGGTTTTTTTGTCGACTAATCGTTGCGCAGGACAAGACCTTGGTCGACTGAGGATTTATTTAGTTGATTGCAGCCCTAAACATTAGACGTCATATTTTTGTCTGATACTAATTAGCTAATAATGACTGTACCTAACATTAGTCGTTCGCAGTCAAAACACTGTGGTGTTAACAGTTTGATGTGGGGATATTCACTGCCCAGAGCCTGTTTAACTAAACCCAACCAACCTCCGTGACATCACATGTTAGAATACTGCACAATGGCGGCGAAAGATATAACGTTTTTTCATTTATATGTTTACATTTGTCATGTTTCTTATATAATTGTTGATTATAGTGGAAATTCATCTTGTAAATCATGTAAACTTGATTGACTGCTTCATTTCCCCTTTAAGCCATCTGTAGCTGGATTCTGCCCAGCAACAGTCGCTCAACCAATGGCGTGCGTTTGGGGGCGGGTCTCTGTGTTTATTCATCCAATGGCAGGCAGGTGAAAACTTGTTTGAAAGCAGTCATTATAAGAAACAGTACTACCTCAAAAACTGTCTAACAAGCATAAAGTAAAGTAAATTCCTAGATAGATCATGTGATATTTAATAGTGTGTTTAATGTATATATTTTAAAGGGCACAACCTAGTTCTTTCAGGTCGATTTTGAGTCTCCCTGCTGGGGTTTATTTTGAAGTCTCTCCCAGTGTTTTCCTGTTACAGTGAAAGGTAAGGAGTTCCACGAATGCTGTGTTTGTATTTTATCTATGTGTGTGTGTGTTCGCTAGACTCTCTATAATGCCAGGGGTGTAAGGGTCACTTTAGTTCAGTGGCCTGAGGACTGGACACACCAAACCCTTTTCCCTGTCATTCTCACCCTCTCTTGCACTTTATCAATCCTTCCTTCCTTCTCTTCATGGTTTGTGTTTGTTCAGAGATATTCCCACCCCTTAACCCTAACCACCACAAATACACAAACAGTGTTGTATTTGCGGTCAAATGTGTTTTGCCTCCACTCTGCGGCCTTTGTGTAAACCTGTGCTGTTTATAAAACACTAACCTGGAGCTACCGAGACTAAATCTGATGCACAAGGTGCACAAACATGTGTTTTTCTCTCTATTTGCAGTCAAGCTGTTTAGCACGGATGTAAAAACTGTGAGAGGAAAGATTGAGCAACACAAAATACAGGGAGAGTTTTGTTTTGGGGCTTGCTGGTTTCTTACATCCACTGCTCCGCTGAAAGAGAACAAGACACTACATATAAAATAAAGAGAGTAAATAGACTGTGCAAAGAAAGAGGGATTGCGGCAAACAGGGAGGGGAAAAATACAGAAAAGTCTTTTGAAAGAGAGGCCTCCAGCATTAAGCAACTCAACTGAAACACATTCACAGTGTTTGCACAGTGCACACCATTGTTGTTGTTGCAAACTATTACAAACTATGTAGTTCAGTAGTGTACGTTTTAATTAAACAAATGAAATGAGTCTTCACCCTCTTCTGTCACAAGAAGCCTTTCTCTCATCTCTGTTACATAATAATCAAAGTCAAACATATAAAGCAAGAGAGAACCGATAAGGATAAGACAGAAGGAGAACCTCGGAATATGTGAAACTAATGTAATGCTCGTGTGTATTTGCAATGAGGCTGCACTGATTGGCCTTTCCTACTTGTTTAACACACATGGAAACATTGACATGGCGCTGTGACCATTGTGACCTGCACCATGAAAACGCATCAATGCTCCTGGCCAATCAAAGAACAGCGTACTATCAGCACTGATAATGCTTGGGACTGTCATTCTATGGCACCATGGTGACGGTTCTGTTGTCATAACAGCAGCATGAGTGTCCATGGATAGAGCCAGCGTCTTCCTCACACAGTCTGGGACAGTGTCGAGATTTTAAAAAGATAACTCTTCAATAAGAATAATATGAAAGTTAATCAAAAACTCATTTCTATGGTTTTAAAATTAGGAGGGATGTAATCGGGCTCATAAAAAAGAAGATCTTTGCATATGAATTAGGGATGTGCACGAATATTCTAATTTTCGAATATTCGATATGTAATTATTATTCGAAAAATAAAATACTATTCAAATTTTGAATACGTTGCTTTGCTGGCCGTAAATGCAGTGAGTCCATGATAAATCCTAAAGAACTAACTCGCAGTTACAATTAAATGCACTGGATGGCGCTGTGGAGTGTGTTAACAAGTTGTCTGTATTTGATCACATAATGTTGTCGTCTGCCTCACGAAGTTTGGAATTAACGTTACTTGAAAAGGATCTTACTAAACGGAATTACTTTTGATCAAATTAATTAATTAATCTGAGTTATGATATCATCACCATGAGAAATCACATGAAATCCAAACAGTCGAGTGAGGAAAGATAGCTTTTCATCATTGCATCACAACTGCAGGTAAGCGCAGCTGGACCCTGCCTGATCAAAGATGTTAACTTATCTAATAGCAAAATGATTTTGAGACACACTTATTTTAAGTTTCGTTGGGGAGACCGGTTTAAGAACAGAAAATGCAAAGTGCTGTTAGAAACACGTTCTCTTTGTGTCTCTGAAACGTCTGTCAGCGCGGCATCTTTTCTCACTTCGAGCATAAAGTGCTGGCGGCGCCCCTGCATGTAACGTTAGATATTATTGTTTTCTCAACATAAACGTGACACAATATAAACACGATATTCAATCATTTGCTGACTCGTGTGTATAGGTGTACGTTCTATATCTGACGCAATCTGCTTTATTAGGGTTTTTTTTCCGCTCGCGCTGCTTGAGCATGCTTTTAATAATGCTTTTTTATATATTTTGTTTACTCATAGGCCTACGTGTTTAATGTTTTCAACTAAAAGAAAACTTTAATTACTATTGTAAGCTTGTTGTGTATTGCCTAATTGTAAGCTTGTCCAGAAATGGTGACAAAAACGTAAAAAAAAAAAAATTAAAAATAACGTCTTTTTCGTTAAAAATAATTTAATAAATCGAATATTTGGATATTCGATTTTTATGAGCCCGAATATTCGAATGCAATATTTTAGAAAAATGCCCATCCCTAATATGAATACTTTTTAATACATTTCAATAAAGAACATTGAACGATGTTGACAAAGAACCAAATATCAATTTATAACAAAATGTCGAACTATGCATCATCTTATGCATTCAATTGAAGTGTGGAAAAATGACTCAATGGTAAAAGTAAAAAAATTATCATTAGTTCAAAAACTCCAAATATACCTTTTGTAATGTATTTTTGCAAAAAAAAAAAAATTAAGAAACTGTACACAACACTAACAAAATTTAGAAACTAGTATTTTGTCAAAAAATGTTTTCTTTTACTATTAGGCCCATTCACACCAAATATAATATTTATAAAGATAACTATAATTATATCTATATTAGCGTCCACATTGAACAAGACGATAATGGTCTGTTCATTAGAAGCACATGCTGCAGTTTTGTCATATGTCACTTTAAATGCTTTAATTTGGCTGTCAGTATTTTTATCTGTTTTTTTATCATTCATCAGCTGGTGAAAATCGTTCTGAAAGTGATTCGATCTTGAACGATATCAGATAACAATAATCAGATGCCCTTAAATGTGGTGAGGACTCTGCTATACTCTTATATTTAGTAGGACAGGTTTTTAGAAGTACTTCTTTATCTTTATTGTTAAGGTTATAGTTATCATTTGGCTGCACAACACGTTCCACATTACTTTCACAATCATAGTATTACCACTTTACTAGAATGTGCACAGTAGTAATATGTTTTCATGACTTTAACTATTATTTTCAAGGTTACATAACCCTCTATACTGCAAACCTAAGGTTACCACCCAAACAATTTTAATTTGGTTGCAGAGTTAATTTTTAAAAGTGTGTTTTTTTATGGTTGTACTGTACGCACAGGTCATTTCATAAAAATCAAGGTTGTGGTTTTAAATGTTAAACAGCCACTCCTTGTATCCACGCCTGTTAAAAAAGCTCAAATGGACTCTGGATTACAGACACAGAGAAGGTGTCTGAACAGTCAGTACTCTCGTCTCGTCCGTAGACATGTCAGGTTTTCTCGATTCAATATTAAAGGATGCTATTGTTCCAGGCCTTCGCATTGTTGCCCAGTAAAGCTTTTGAGTTGAAATGGCTGTCCAGGAATCCTATATGCTTCCTTCCCTTCCAAGACCTGGCGCTCTGCCTTCAGCGTAGATGCCAAAAGTGTGTCTGTCAGAGCCTGATTGTGTGTTCAATGTTCTGGGGAAAGTGCAGAAATCTTTGTCTCTATGACAGCATGGGTATGTGCAGAAAAAAAGCACACATAAACACACCAATACAGTTCTTACATAAGTCTGCTTTGTGCTCAGTTTAAACAAATGAGGCCTGACCTGACTGAGCTTGAAGAGAGAGAAATAAACTGTATAAAATATGGGAGAGAGAGAGAGATCTCAGCGAGGATTAGGATTAGGTTTGATCTCTAGTGAAGTTTTTAACGGGATGTAATGAGGAGAGAACGGAGGGTTATTATGGAGCGGTTTACTGGGGATTACTTTATCCAGTTCTTAGCATGGTAAGATCAAGGATTAATTCATTGAATTGAGGATTATGTGTAGTTTATAGTGAAATACAGGTCTTAATAATAGAGCATTCAAAATGTGCTTTAGATTAAACCCGTAAAACCCTCTTTGTTATGGAAATAAAATTTAAATATAAATAACTTAAAAAAACTGAAATGTTCGAATTTTGGCAACAAATTAATCAAACAAGTAAATGAAATACTAAAATTACTGAAACTAAAATGGAAAAAAACAAACAAAAAAAGTACAATATGCAAGTTTGTTTCGCCACCAGGGTCGCTAACCTCTTACAATAACAAAGGCGTATATCGATGACGTATTTTCCGCATTAAGCGTAATTATGGATCTTGTCGTCAAGCTGATGGATCTTTTATGGATGAGTGAATACAGTGATGTTTTTAACATGACTGTGGTGTGAACCAGGGCACGATTGCTAGACGTATAACGTTAAAAATGCCACACGCAGCACGAGTCCGCAGATATAAAAGAATAAGGACATTTCACGCTTATTACTCACACAAGTCAGTTTATTAGAGGAATTCAACTTAAGAGGAAACGCAGCGCTTCTTCACTTGCTCTAACAATTTCACTAATACACTAAACGGCATTCAGCATTAGGGACGCTAATGCTGTTGAGCAAGCATAACGGGCATTAGGGGTGGTTAATCTGTCTGATTAACCGATTCAATTCGATTACGATTATTGAAGTCCGATTCAATTACAGTCGATTTTCGATTCTGGATTAGCGATTATTGATTTTCCATTTTACAACAGTAAACAAAAACACACTAGACCAACATATGATTATATTAGCAGCAGCAACATTTTGGTATTAATTGCACTTTTTATTTGTTTGATATTCAATGAAAATATAATGATGGTTAGTGAAGACATGCAAACATGCTTGTTGTCTACTACTTAGGCAAACCATTATCTTTAAATATTTTTTAAACAATTGTGTTGCATTATAATGCAAAGGCACCTGGTTCTATTAATTGACAGCATTAAAATGCATTTTGTGATTTCCTTCAATTGAAAATCTTTGAAGCAAGTTTGTGGGGCTTGAAGGGCACCCGATTCAGAGAATCACCCAGAAATTCAAAAGAACAGCATTTATCTGAAATAGAAAGCTTTTGTAACATTAAATAATACAGTTTAAAAGTTTGGAGTCGGTAAGAATTTTTCTAAATTTTTTTGGGAGAAAGAAAAAGAAATCTATACTTTTATTCATCAAGGATAAATTAAATTAAGTTGAAGTTACAGTGAAGACATTTATAATGTTAGAAAAATCGATTATCTGAATCTTTTGTGTGTGTGACTATAAATACTTTCCTTTAAATGTACAAAGTAATGACCCAAAAAATTCACGTACAATATATTTTATTAGCATTCCAAAGAACCAACAGGAAAATAAACGTGTGCCTGAACTAGGACTTGTAGTAAATTAATATTACTTGTAGTAAATTAATATTATAACGACCAGTACAGCCGAGTGTTTTTCCTCCTCTGGCTGGAAACGTGTCATATGGCTTCTCATATTTGTCGGTGTTTCCGTCGTTAGTTTTATTCTACAAAGCTTACAACTAGCGTGGCTCTTGCCCAGTTCCTTTCCCTCTTCAACTTCAGAAGCCAAAATATTTCCACACGTCAGCTTTTAACCTAACGAGGAGGGTGTTTGGATCTCGCGCGCCATCGCGTCTCTGTTATGTGCACGCGTCAGACGGTCCGGTCACTGCACTTCCGTCTTTCGCGTTCCGTCAATATTACGTTATTATAAATATATATATAATTTTTTTTTTTGGAAAATCGATTTTGGGATATTTGTGAATCGATTCAGGATCGTCCACGTCCGCATCGCGAATGCATCGAAGAATGGATTTTTTCCCCACCCCTAACGGGCATAACCGACCCAGTTGTCCACATCTGTCGCCATGGTTACTATTGCAGTACGAGGTCAAACCTGGCGGAAACCAGGGGTAACACGGATATGACGTCATTGACTGGCGACTCCTCACCCTTGCTTACACGCCCCGTTTCCTTGGTTAAAATCGCAATTTTCTCACGATTTACAAATAGTTGGAAATATTTGGGATAATGTAAGTAATCAACTAAACAAAATATATAACATTGGCCTAGTGGTTTTTGGATATTTTACTGCAAAAATCCTGCATATTGTACCTTTTAATTGTACCTATTTTTAAAAATAATAAAAATGGCAAAAGCTCAAATTCATTTGAAAACAGAAAATAATTAAGTAATTTATAACTTAATAAAAATAATTAATAGATATTATAATAGTATATAAATAATACTAAAATTGCACTCTCAACACTCAATTTGGTCTCATCATGTAGCACAAATGGTGCGAAGTTACATGCCAAAGATTAATATTTTATTTTGAAACTTTTAAGAATAGCATATAAATAAATTCAGTTACAGGTCAAATTAATTACATTATTATACAATTATTGTGCATTATTGTACGCCATGAAATTGCTTGCACATGAAATAAACTAAATTAATAAAAATGCTCTGTAAATAAAAGCAAATATACATTTTAAAACATTAAAAGTGTTTATTTTTTTACTTCGTTTTCTGACGTAACCTTTCTTTATCTCATGAGGATCCTCTCCCTGGTGATCACTTAATTGCGTCAGCATCTGTGGCCCTTGAAAGATGCCATTAAACTCATAAAAGATTATGCAACACTGGCAAGAATGCACAGGTTTTAGTTTTGCTTGAGCAGACGCCTAGTGGCACCATGACAAATGTCCCCGGCCGGCACCTCATTCAATTAGTGGTTTGAGTATTTGTAGTTCTCATGGCGATGTCTACCCACAGATCGCTGCTCAAACACGACCACAGGACGTACAGGCACTGATGCTCTTCCCGACGGCGGGTCACTATGTGGTAATGGGGCAGTACGATTCATTGCTCAATTATGTCACACCAGCGCACACGCCAGCTGGAGGAACAGGAAGTGTGTCAGATGCTGAATCAGCAAAACTCTGCTTGGCTGCAGTGCACAATATATATGGAGCTTCTGTCCGTTTCTCTCTTTCAAGCAAGAAAACATTGACATACAAAACTGGTTGCACCAAAGCAAGTCTGTTCGTTCACCGTCCACAGTAGAGCCATTGTTGCTCGTTCTCTGAAGCGTGTGACAGCAAATAGAAATAAAGACAGAACTGACACAGGTGATATGGGATTGAGTGATAACCAGAGAAAAGTATCACTCAGTATGATTCTTGAGTGGCTTATGAAATTACAAAGCATGTTTAGAGAGTGTTTGCGAAAGTGTTAGAACATTATTCTTCAGTTCAGATGATTTCTGTCATATAATGCCATTTTCATACAAGTTAATTTGATTCTTTTAGGGTCTAAATGAAAAGTATACTTGAATTAAAAATTCTCAATAGTATTGTAAGAAAACACTGGTCAACAGCTCTGTTTTCAGCACGCCGTTTCAGTGCATGTGCCTTTAAATGGTAATGAGCTTCACTCACTCCGCCCCTCTGTTCTGCGAGCGTTTCGAATCAACGAATCAACACATGTGTTGCTTTGACAACAGTTGAGGGTATATTTTGGAAAGAGAATGCCAGCGGGAGTCAGGTTGGGTATCATTTTGAATTTGAACGATTCTGATACTGATTCCGATTCTTTGTTTCGATTCCGGTTCCTAACAATTCTCGATTCCGATTCTTTTAAGAGGCAGGGTCAAAAAAGTTTAGCTAACCTTGCTAACCAACAGTCTTTCTGAAGGAAATACTCCTTTCTGAAGGAAATACTCCTTTTGTCACAAATTTAGCATTTTGCCGAGATTTCGTTATTTATAGAAAAGTGAAGCCACACTTTGGACCGCTGACGTAAGCTACTCACGTTTCGACTCGCCCGTGCGAGATCACGCTAGTTATGCCAACCCTTCCGGTAAACGCTTCTTCGTTGGTGTTGTTCAGCGGTTTCTTCTTCCAGTCGGCGGACTGTGAATATCGAAACTAGGAATTGAAATTTTAACTTTTGAACGATTCCGGGAAAAACAAAAAGTTAGTCCCGGTTCCAAGTCGGATACTCGATTCTCGATACCCAACCCTAAGCGGGAGTCTCTGAGGAGCACATGCAATCGTAGAAGTTTGTAACGAAGTTGAGCAAGATGACGGCCGCAAAGAAGTTCGACAATTAAGGCTCGAACAGGACGTTTCCGAATGGTTGGTTAACATAATGTCACTTTGATGTATCTTTGTATGTACCGACAGGGTAACGTTAAAGTAACTTATTGAGATGTACGAACGCTATGCGTTTACTGATACGTATATGTACTCTTTTTTTTGTAAGAACACAATAACCATAACACATTGTTCATTATAAACGTGGGATTATGAATTATATTGAGAACGCATTACATAGAAAACATGCCGTAACGTAACATTACCCTGAGTGTAAACATTAGCAACATTCATTGTGAAGCGTGCAAGCGATTTGCAAAAATTAAAGGAGAACTCGGCGCAAAATGAACCTTTGGTCTAATTACACATTGTTACCTAGTCAACCGTTATCTGAGATTTGTTTTCATGATTGCCGAATGTAAAGAGTTTTATCTCTAAAAACAGTTTAGCCTATGATGCTAGTATAACGCTAGTATATAGGGCATAGAGCAAATAAAAATCGCTTATTATTACCACTAACAAGGCTCAAAATAGCCCCACACTAACACGGTAGCATAATAAGGGTCTCGAACATTCAAACCGAAGCATTGAGAACTTTATCAGTGTCCATACAGTTTAATAAGAAGATATTTTATACATGACCATCCAGAGAATATTAGTTTCTGTTCCTCTCAATTCCGATTTCGTTTTAACTCCTACGGTGGCCAATGTAGTCCAAGATTAACACGGCTTCCAGTTCGACCTCGTCCATGAGTGTTAACTCAAACGCAAACGCGAAAGGCGAAGCTTGAATTAACGGATATGTCCCTCTTTGGCTAATGTACTTTCAAGATGGAGGGGCAACATGGCGACTGACATTAGAACCCCTTACCCGTATGTGTTTTCAATGGCATATTATACACTCACAAGAATACTTTATTATTTGAACGAAGTAAATATACATTAATGAGCACATATATTTTTGAAAGAACTAAGTGTTTTTAGCTAAGAATAAACTAAAAGAGTTACACAGTGTAGCTTTAAAGGGAGCAACCAAAAATGAAAAATGCTGTCATAATTTTCTCATGCCATTCTCTTCACATTTTGTAGAACACACAGGATGAGTAAATGATGACAGAAGTTTCATTTTTAGGTGAACTATTCCTTTAATGCATCAATACATAAAAGAACTAGAGAATAAAACGTTCTTTGTGGAACTTAAAGTTGTCCTAATTCGGAAATAATTGGCTCTAATTTGGCTCTAATCTGCAAGGCAAGACAGAGATGAGTTTGAATTGAATGTTCCCAACAAGCTATGATCAGGTGAGAAGAGACGTCTATCTTCTGATGAGTTATCACTCACAACCAGGGAAACATGTAATGAAGAACCGTGTCGACATGACACAGTAACCACAAATCCCTCAAACCTTTCTCATATAACAAGAGTTCTCCAAACACACACACATTGTCATGCACTCAAAATACAGGTTTGCATACAGCCGCGCAGGATAGCCATTCGCTCCCTGCTGCAAAGAGAGGAAGATCAAACAAACAGTTTGCAAGCCTTCTGCCAATAGTTCAATCTGATAAATGCCAGCTCGTGTTTCTGTATTAAAGTCCAGTTTGACTTACAACAAACTTTTGCAGGGTGTGTGTAGAAGATGTGCAGAGCAGAAGTAGGTCACATGTGTTCAACATGATTTATGAAAGCTAAAAATAACATCTTCCAGCCAAAGAAAAGAGATGGGGAGAGAGGAGAGAGAGAGAGAGAGAGAGAGAGAGAGAGAGAGATATGGCAGGATTTCAGATGAGTTGAGTAGGTCACTAAGTTAGTCGTCCTCTGATCCAATCAAAATGTGAAGAAATGCATACAATTTTGACTATTTTAAACCTGTCAGTATGTTGGGAAAATCAATTATGTACACACACACACACACACATATATATATATATATATATATATATATATATCAAATATTACACATTATATATATATATATATATATATATATATATATATATATATATATATATATATATATATATATATATATATATATTGGGGCTGTCAAAATGATTAATCACATCCAAAATAAAAGTTTGTGTTTACATAATATATGTGGGTGCACTGTGTATAATTATTTTATATATATAAATACACACACATGCTTGTATATATTTAAGAAATATTTTCATGTAGATACTGTATATATAGATTTATATATATAATTTATATTATATAGAAATATACATTTTTATATATATATTTTTTTCTTAAATATACATGCATGTGTGTGTATTTATATATATATATATATATAAATAATTATACACAGTGCACCCACATATATTATGTTAACACAAACTTTTATTTTGGAATGCCAATTAATCGAATTGAATGGTTTGGCAGCCTATATATATATATATATATATATATATATATATATATATATATATATATATATATATATATATATATATATAACAATTACATTACACACACACACACACATATATATATCTCAATTATATATATATATATATATATATATATATATATATATATATATATACATATATATATACATATATTTGTAATTATTGTTGAAAAAACGTCTAATCCAACTACAGCCTATATATTAACATAACATCTACTAGTTTAATGAAATGTATTATAATATATATATATATATATATATATATATATATATATATATATATAGGCCTAACGTTACTAGCTATTTAAATGTGTAGATTAATCTCTGTGGTCACCAGAGAATCTAAGAAATATGTAATAATCATCCACAACTCAATGCAACTCAAAGATCAACATCGGGATCAAATGCATTAATTTTTCAATAACATAATAAGCCGAAACGGATGCAGAAAAGACAGTTTTAGACACACGGAGAACAACGTTACCTTCTCTCTGATCATGTTCCGACAGTGGTTGCAGATATCTGCGTTTTCGTTCATTCTGGCAAGCTTAAACCAGGCGAAGAGCTGAATCCCGGTGTCAGTGACGATGGACTGGTCTGGGCATGTTCGCTGCCAGCTCCTCTATGGCGATCGAGACCTGAAAGAGGACTGGACACCCTTCCGTATCCCTTCGTATCTCCCTTCGCAGTGCGCAGAAGCCACCAAGTGTCCAACTTCAGCATGAACGTGCACTACACGCCCCCTCAGCTGGCCTCTTTCGCTTCGACTCCCGGGTGAATCGTTCTTGTGAACCGATTCGTTAACGCGCTTATGAATCACTTAACCGATAACTTCGAGTGAGAAAAAGCTATGAGTGGGAAAAAATGCTATCAATATCGATAATTATTCATACGAATATTACTACTCATTAATATTGTTTCTTTATCGCTAATGTTAGAATAAGAATACCATTTCTTGACTTGGTGCCATGAATGCGAAGTTGCAAACATTAATCGCGTGAGAAGTTAACCAATTCAGTACGTGGTTTGTAGCACACATCTACAACAATACATATCTTAATGTCATTATTTATCACATATTACAGAGTCCAAATCGTTATTGTTTACCGCAGCTAGCTGCAGTTTAACTCTTTACCCTCTTCAGATTGTGATGATTCAAAAGATTCGGTTTATTGAATCGAAAGATTCAACTCGATAAAAAGAATTGGATCTTCCCAAAGTATTCTTTTCATGAGCCACTCCCCCTCAACTTTCTCTCTTGTCCAGACATGTTACCCCCAGTTTAAATGTGCTGCATAATGCATATCAAAAATTTTAGAGCATTCTAGAAAGGCCTTGTATCTTTTTTTCTCGCCTTGTATTAAATTCATTCTATTGTTATGAAGGCACTGGCAGGGGGTGAACATTTTAGGACTCCCAATGAAATATCTGTGCTGAGATTAATGGCTCATACACAACCTCTAATAAAACAGTTTATTGCATCAGGAGGACGTCTGATTAGATTTCACTGTCGCTATCTTTTCTAATAAAATGTTTTATCTCACTCTAAATGCATTTACTGCTTTTATTTCTAGGAAAAATGAGCATGGCTGTTCAAACAATACAAACAATTATAGAGTTCATATGTAGCAACACAACTCAACAATCGTCTTTTTACACTGCATGGCATGCGGACAGGAGCCCTGAATAGGTTGGGAATTGCTGACAGAGCGGAATGGCCATGATCCAGAGTGGATGGGAGCCAGACCCGCGGGATTTTCACCATGGGTTCACGAAGGGCGGCCAGGGGTGCTGCTAAAAACATTCCGATGATCTCAGACTGATGTTGCAGAGTTCAGATGAAATGAATGCCGGCCTACATAAACTTGTTCATGCTGTGACGTTCTGTTGTTCAGACAGATTGCAAAATGTCACTAAACTTAAGGTTTCTACTTTAATTTTTTTTTTTTTTCAAAGTTTAGTCAGCAAAATTTATCAGCAAATTCGGTGGCATCCTTAAACTTTAAACCCTTAGCCGAGAAAATCTGCATGGAGCTTTGGTTGAAAAAAAACCCCAAAACTTAGTTGTCTTTTTTCTTCCTGCCACCAGAGTTCAATTTCACCCGGCAACAACGTGATGTCATCATAGAGAGAACTAAACCAATCGGAGGGCTGACTGATCAGCCTTGTGGTCACACTCACAGTGGTGTATCTCAGCAATGGCTAAATGGTGTTGGTGTGAACTTCCTGAGACAATCTAGTTTTATGCAACACACTTAGGAATCATATCAGTTGATTTTACATGCATCACACACACATCTGCTCCATATTACATTGTCTGTTGCTCCATTTCCCAGTTGCATCATGTTTGTTATTTATAACTACAGACTTTTTTTAATCAGTATAGCTTGTCAAATTTGAGACATTTGATTTAATGAGAATAATATACACTATTATAATATATTTACTTTATTCTGGTGTGTGTGTGCGGTGCTTTGAACGGGATGTAATCCTGCCAACGGGACTGCCACCCATTTCCCTCCTATTCTGTCAAGGGCTGTTTAGGAAGCCACCTTTGTGTGTTTGTGAAAATATCTGCTTGTATTCTAGCAATGGTTCATTTTCTGCCTAAGGTCACAGGTATTTTTTATTCAAGCTCATTTCCACAAAGTTTTGACTATGGTGTATGCATCCGAACATGACCCTGCATGCCTGCCAATGCTATATTTGCTGTTTACTGAGCCTAACTTTCCAGTTTTAACGCAAACTAACTCAGTGTCTGCTCTATCAGATGAAGGATCTGAAAGCTTTTTCCTCTGTGTTTCATGTTTAGATACAGGAGACAGTGGGAGAGCCTGTCAAACAAGCAATTCAGCTCTGATAACCTCATTTAGACTTACTTCCTATGATAACACCTAAAAATAGTTCGATTAAATCAGGACTTATACCAGTTAAATAGTAAATCAAACTCATCAATCAAATCTAACACCCTTTCTTTCACTTTTTTTGATGTTTTGATCACTGTATGTAAGTTTAGCACATCAATTTAACATTTGCCAAAATTTTAAGGGTCATAGTAAATCCAAATAAAACAAATAATGTGTTTATTAAATCACATTGTTTAATAATAATACACACTTTAAAGATGTGAATAACGACTCAGACATCATCAATCCTTTTTTCAATCCTAATTCACTATGGTATTAATAACTGTTTATTTTAGACACGGCGGGATGGTTTTCGTAGGAAATTGCGAACATGCGTCAACACTCGCCCGTGTGTGTCTCGTCATATCCGTAAATAGAGAAAAGTTGCTCCGGCTGCTTTGAGGTGTGTATGGTGTGTGTGTGTCAGAGGTTAGTTGTTACAACGAGTGAGAAGATTAACACGGAGCCGCCAAATATTCAAAACCTCTTGGGGAATCAGCGAAGCCGAGGAGAGTCTGCTGACAAAAACAGACAGTGACAGAGCTTGTAATAAAACAAGAATCAACATTAGTTTGGCTTTTCAGAGATGCAGAGAACTAGGGATTTAGAATGTTGTAAAAGTGATGTGGAAATGGCGTTTCTTATTTACTAGACTAGTAAGGTATTTTAGTGAACAGATAAATATGTAGCTCTATAACAGAGTTGATTGTGAAGCATCATCTATTGTGAAGGGCCATTTTGCTATTTTTGTTGTAGTTTACTTTTAAGGAAGTACAGTGTCTATTGATGGATTAACATCTTCAGAAAATCAGCTTTACATCCTCTCCATCTAAACTGGTTATATCTCTTAAAGCTACAGTACACTGTGTAACTCTTAGTTTATTCTTAGCTAAAAACACTTAGTTCTTTCAAAAATGTATGTGCTTATTAATGTATATTTACTTCGTTCAAGTAATAAAGTATTCTCGTGAGTGTACGTTGGAGTTAACACTCATGGACAGAGGTTGAACTGGAAGCCATGTTAATCTTGGACTACATTGGCTACCGTAGGAGTTAAAACGAAATCGAATTGAGAGGAACAGAAACTAATATTCACTGGATGGTCATATACCTTTTCACCACTAGATGGAGGTAAAAATCACACAGTGTAGCTTTAAGCCTAGTCAAAGTTTTATGAGCAGTCGGATAATACTTGCTTTCTGCAGTCAAGCACAACCAAAACAATGTTCTTCTGCAAAATACATGCGTTTTTTTTTTGTTTTGTTTTTGCATAGTGTATAGGTACACTTTTTTTGCATATTGTACCTATAAAAGGGTTGGGAATTCTCAATTAAAATCGTCATGATATTATTCTTCAAATATAATAATTAATTTTGTTTATATGTTATGTGCACACACATTGTTTTCGCGTTTTATGGCAAAATTTCATAGACAAAACAATGTTTATACTACACAAACTGTATATCCCACCCCCTACTTCAAACCAACCCATCACAGAAAACTTTCTGCCTTTTTAGATGAAAAAAAAAACAAAATGTTTGAGTTAATTTGAGTTAATTTTTCATTAGAAAAAAAGTTTTTGCTTTGTTTTTCCTGAATTGCAACTTAATTTTTCATTAGAAAAAAAGTTTTACTCTGTTTTTCTGAATTAACGACTTAATTTTTCATAAGAAGAGTTTTTGCTCTGTTTTTCCTGAATTAACTGACTTAATTTTTCATAAGAAATTTTTTTCATTCAGAAAAACAGAGAAAAAATTTCCATGAAAAATTAACTCATTAATTCAGAAAAACAGAGCAAAAAAATTCTCATGAAAAATTAACTCGTTAATTCAGAAAAACAGAGCAAAAACTTTTTTCTCATGAAAAATTAACTCATTAATTCAGAAAAACAGAGCAAATTTTTTTTTCTCATGAAAAATTAACTCATTAATTCAGAAAAACAGAGCAAATATTTTTTTTCATGAAAAATTAAGCTCGTTAATTCAGAAAAACAGAGCAAAAAAATTTTCTCATGAAAAATTAACTCGTTAATTCAGAAAACAGAGCAAAAATATTTTCTCATGAAAAATTAACTTGTTAATTCAGAAAAACAGAGTAGATTTTTTTCTTCAAGTGAATGACAATACGGCGCCAACGTAGTTCCTCATGGGGAGCAACATTTTTTTCCATTTTGTCCCCAGAATGTAGGAGTTCATTAATTTGGGACACACACATACAAACAGTTAAATGAAGTAAGCTATTTTTAACATGTGTATGATAACAGCACTAGCAACACGTAGGATCCCCTGGAGTACTTCAGTTTTAGGTGATAAAGACAAATCCCTTTAAAATCCATTGACAACAGTCTTAAATCCTTGTACAGGCTGCACAGAATGGAACCTTCCAGGGAGGCCGGACGGATACAAATATGGCGAACGGAATGTCTCACTGTGCATATCCTGATCCCAGTGCTTAGTCTAAATATTTTACGTAACTTTTTCATTTAGATGCTTTAAACATGTCACAGGATTAGGAATTATGTGAGTGATACGATTGGGCAAGGATTTTGAAAACAAGCAGGGAAGGACTGCAGAAATTCCTGGAAATCTGGCTTCCTTGAAACATAAAAAAGATAGGCTAAGGCGGCAGAGAGAGAGTTTTACTGAAAATAACTAGGAATAGAAAATATGAAGTTTGGCATGAGAACGCAGGAGGTAAAGCTGTAAAGAGAGAGGGGGAGCGAGAATTCATTTCTCACTGAATGGCCAGGAATGTTTAAGCCCCTGCATGTGATTTTAGATGAGGAAAAACACTCAGGAATCTCTGCAAACCTCCACTTTACTAGTTCACTTTTTTCAAACAATTCTGCAACCCACTCAATATGGAGGACATGAAGACAGAGAATGTGAGAGGGGAGAGGTAAACAGAAACAGAGCATGTGTGTGTGTACGTGTTTGTTTGCATTCGTGTAAGTGTGTGTGGTACTATAGAGGTCAGCATATGTAGCACTCTCAGTCTGCGGGTTTTCTGGGACTGGGTTGTTTGGATAAGTGGGGGAAAGTTCACAGCTCAAAGACTTCTTTCAGTCCCAGCATGCACTGCCATAGCTTTCTCTTCCAGTCCACTGGAAAAGCTAAACAGCCGATGCACATTTTTCGTTTATTTTTTTTAATTTTTTTTTATTTTTTTTTATTTATTCTTTTATAGTGTATTATTTCTTTTTTGTCTCTTGCTTTGCTGTGTCTTTCCAATGTAGGCCTACTGCTCATATGTATATTTACATATATGTATTTATGTATATAATGATGTTTTTCCACGAGAAAGTTGTATGAGATAAAACCTATGGATAAAACAGGAAAACCCCTCATAAAACTACATTTTTCGAGGAATCGTGTGATCAATAAACTGCTGGCGGCCTCTTGTGGACAAAAGTGGATTATTATAGAAAACTTTTCTAGGTATCGTGATGTCCAAAAGATGGCGCTGATCGTAAAAAAAACCAAAACACTCTTACTAAAAACTATATACATTGTATCCTGAGACTAGATGATAGATAGATAGATAGATAGATAGATAGATAGACAGATAGATAGATAGATAGATAGATAGATAGATAAATAGAGAGATAGATCAGATAGAGATAGATAAATAGATAGATAGATAGATAAATAAATAAAGATGATAGATAGATAGCAGATATAGATAGATAGATAGATAGATAGATAGATAGATGATAGATGACAAAAGCATATGGGACAGTAATTATTAAATATGATCATCATTTACTGATCAATTCTTTCTGCCTGTCATTTATCTCTCTTGTCCCTGTTTTCTGTCTCATTAATCTTTTCCTCCCCATCCTTGTTGTTCTTCACTCACTCCTCCCCATTCTCTCTCAGTTTTCAGCTTGCGGCTCAGAGTGCAGAATTCAAGCCTAGTCTTTTGGGTAATTTCATCAATTGACATTACTAGTATGAATGTTTATTTATTTATTTATTTATTGGTTAATTAATACATTTCTACTGATTTCTTGAAGGTTTCTGTAATTTCAAGCAATGAAGCTAAGCAGACAAGAGGTTCCTGTTTATGTGAGTAACATTGTTTTTTGTCACTTTTTCTGTCTTTGTGTTTTTAAGATGACAATATTGCTAAATGTGATTTTAGCACAATGATTGCTATGCAGGGCTGCAATGAAATATATAAAAGAAGCTACACTATTTATGTAGGAAAATGTTGTGCATGTGTGTTAGGGCCAAGCAAAGGTTTTTGCACTGATCCCCTCAGTTCAGGATGAGGAGGTATTTGTGGTTCTGGAGGGCTCAACTCTGCTACACGTTCTGCAATGACTAGAGTTCACTCCATGCTGTACTTCATTGTCCCAGGTGAATAGAAAAAGTCACGATTATAGACTCTTATTTGAAAATATCTGTTCTGTTTCCTTTAGTTCATGTTTCCCTGCTCTGTTTAGGTTTGGTTATGTTTTTGTTTGTTCCTGTGATTATCATCAGCTGTATCCTAATTCAGTTCCTGATTATCCCGTGCATATACTCCCTTTCAGTTTTGTTGGTTATGGTTTGTGTTTATGCACTCTCAGAAAAAAGGTACCTGTACAAAAGCCATCACTGGGGCTGTACCTTTTCAAAAGTACCTAAAGGGAGCATATTGGTAACTGGCTTAATGGTACAGCACATAAAATGTACATAATAGCACCTAAAATGTACATATTTAGCACCTAAAATGCACATAATAGCACCTAAAATGCACATATTAGCACCTTAATGTCAATATTAGCACCTAAAATGTACATAATGGCACCTAAAATGTACATATTTAGCACCT
This sequence comes from Hybognathus amarus, assembly GCA_030378365.1. NCBI lineage: Eukaryota > Metazoa > Chordata > Actinopteri > Cypriniformes > Leuciscidae > Hybognathus > Hybognathus amarus. Next base: position 92,071 of record JAQIUQ010007205.1, on the reverse strand, counting down.
AAATGTCCATATGAGCACCTAAAATGTACATTTTAGCACCTTAATGTCCATATTAGCACCTAAAATGTACATATTAGCACCTAAAATGTACATATTAGTACCTTAATGTCAATATTAGCACCTAAAATGTACATATTAGCACCTAAAATGTACATATTAGCACCTTAATGTCCACATTAGCACCTAAAATGTAAATATGAACACCTAAAATGTCCATATTAGTACCTTAATGTCCATATTAGCACCTAAAATGTACATATTAGCACCTTAAATGTACAATTTAGTACCTTAATGTCAATATCAGCACCTAAAATGTACATATTAGCACCTTAATGTCCATATTAGCACCTAAAATGTACATATTAGCACTTAAAATGTAAATATTAACACTTAAAATGTACATATTAGCACCTAAAATGGACAAAAGTTTTCCCTTTTGAAAATGTACAGCCCCAGTGACGACTTTTGTACCTTTTTTCTGAGAGTGTTGTTATTCTCCTGAGTTTGATGTATTAAAGACTGTGCATTTCTAATAATTTCCTTCGTCGAGACGCATCATTAATATAATATAATTTCCAAACCGCTTGCCCTACATAGGATTGTACCATAACAAAGAAATAATATAATATAATATTAGATTGGATTATTGTTATATAAATGATATAATTTTTTTCCCCTAATTTACTTTCCCCACACTTTGCAAGATACTGTTCTTGCTGATTATTTATGCAGTAAGTGTTCTCTATGTGTTTAATAGGCCATAACCAGTCTGAGATGGTGCGTGTCCGAGCCGTATATATTTACAGATGATGCTGTGGTGTGTGTGGGTGTGTCTTCTCTGACATACATGGAGGATGATGCACAGGAGCTGGCTGAATACCTGCTCACCCATAGCGGACTGTCTCAGCATCACTGAGCACAGAGATCTGAGTGGTCGATATGGTTCTGAAAGACAGCTCTACACAGGCAGAGATGGATGAAAGGGTCACACTCGCTCTCAGCCAACCTACACACCCCTCACAACCTGCTCGGACAATCAGAACAAGGTGTGTGCATGTGTTATGTGTGTGTGTTTGAACTTTATTGTGTGTGTGCAAAATGGCCAAGGCAAGTGCAGCACCTGCTTCCGTGTATTGTATGGATGTGTGTGTGTAATCAGATTTCACGGTTCCTGCTTCACATCTAAATGACACAAATGTCCGGAGATGAGCAGTGGAATTATAAATGCCGAGTTCTAATTGGATTAGAGGTCACCGTGGTGACCACAAATGAGGATGTCCAAAGTAAACTGTCACTGACTGAGTTTCACAGACAAACAAAGTGGGAAACACACAGCGGAAAAATAAGTCATTTATTAATTGAATAAACATGCAATTTATTTGTAATTTTTGTGTTTGTGTGCACATAGAATCTCTCCTACATGTATGTGTGCGTCTGGGATTTGTGAGCGTCTCTGAGTTCCTTCTCTGTCAGCCTGGTGCCCTGATGACTATCCGTTCAGCCAATCAGGATGGGGACACGCCCCTTCAGCTGGCCCAACAGACCAATCAACACGCTCTGATAAAACTCTTCAAGCAGTAATGTATCCTTATTATGTGGATCCTTGTATCCATCAATGTGTTTGCATTAACCTATGTGCTATATTTATGTCACATTTTATCAGGGTGGCTACAGGTATAAACAATTTAAATTTAAGACTTTTTAAGACTTTTTAATACCACTTCTAAATTAAATTTAAGACCAAACTTACGATGGAAATATAAATTAGTAATATTTCCAAGTAAACACACTGTCTGTTCAAAAAATATGGTGAAATGACAATAACCAATTGTCAATTGCGTACGTGCGGTCGCCTGTGGGAGTACAGTGGAGTGAAAAGAAACATAGAAGGCATTTTTATAAATGTCTTAAGCCTTGTATGTTTTAAATAATAAAGTATATTAATAAAGGCTTAGATATTACTGATAAAGGCATAGAACCAGTTTATTTATAGTGTACTGATGAAGTTACATATAATTAGTTTGTTAATTAAACTAATAAAAAGATAAAAAAGTGATATGTTTGGTTATTGTACCTTTTAATTAAAAAAATAAAATTAATTTGCTATATTTCAGATCAATATATTTATTTTCCTTAATTTTAATTAACTTTAACTTTATTCTCCTCATAGGAATTATACATAATTGAAAATAAAACTACAAACACTTAAAAATAAACAGATTAGTGCCCTGTTTTGAGGACAAGAAATGAAAACCAATGCGAATCTGATGAATGTCCAAAAGATGGAACTCTGTAACGGCCACCTAGTGTTCAGTAGTGTAATGACATGTTGATATGCCTTTAAGATGACTTCTTCTATGGCGCTCGTTATTGTATGCGTGATGTTGTTATGTGAGCGCGCACGCTCAGTGAGAGTGAAATGCTCGCGCAAAAAGGAAGATGACCGATCTATCGCGGGTTTGTTTTATTATAATGCGTTTACTTCCACTTTAATTTGTAGCTGTTTTACAGAGTGTTTTCTTTAACCTGTTAACATTCGACATGTATGTGAAGAGTGTGCTTAACTGAAAGAAAGCAACTATAAATAAACTCTAGTGAGTTCGTTATGACCTATTCGATCATCAGGGCAAGACTTCAAACTGACAGACGTTACAACACACAGACAGGGTTTGATAAATATGTTTTGCTTTTAAAACTGTTTTAATGCGAGTATAGGCCTTCACAAATATAAGTAAACACTTTGCAGACCGAATGTTGTCCTGTATGAACAAAATGACGGATGATTTCATGACTGTTCCAAATCGCACCTGCGTGTCTCAAACACACACACACACACACACACACACAAATATTCGACCTGGCTGGCAGAACGATTGCCTTTGCCTGCATCTTTGCGGTGACATGACAAACATATTTAAGACCTATCCAATCTGAATTTAAGACAATTTAGTACTTTTCAAGGCCTTATTTTTAGGGCAATTGATTAAAGACTTTTAAATACTTTTTAATGACCCGCGGCCACCCTGTTTATATTTGATCTTTAATTTCGCTATGGGTGACCTGAGTGTGAGTCCCAGCCTCGTGGTCCTGCCCATTCCCTGAAAATAAAAATATATATATTTCTGATATGTGTGACAAAAAGATGAAATACAAGTCATTATTCACTGATTTTCACAAAATAAGACGTACATTTTGTTTTCTCACACAAAGCTCTTATATAGATTCGGAAGACTTAATATAAATTCATAAATAACAATAATAACTCAATTTATTCTTCTATTTCTCTTTCAGCCCTCCCAATCCATTAACCACTCCCCTGGCGGGCGTGTCACATGTGTGGGCGGGTAAATCCCACCTCCTCAGGTTTAGCCACGCCTCTGGGATGCTGTCTCTGTCTGTGTGTGTATCCGAGTCCTCTTGTTCTACACAAACCTTACAGTCATCCATATTACTGCTGCGAGAGTGTGCGAGGGACTCTGTGCTACTAAACAAGGTCAGATAAAGAGGTTAAAGGTCACAGATATTTCATATTTGCTTTTGAATTAAAATGAAATTTAATTGAGTGTTTTTTTTTGTGTGTGTGTATGTGTGTGTGCAATCTCAGATCAAAGGTCTGAATGTGAATACAAAGAGAAGAGCTGAAAGCAACACTCTTGTTTTCATACTCGGGTTAGTGTTTCTCCTTTGATTATGAAAATTATATTCACAAGACTGACTGAAAGTTATAGGTCAAGTACCTGATAAATGTATAGCAGCGATACATTTGCAGTTTTCTCTCTTTTTCTTCCATTTTCATGCACACCTAAAAAAAGGATCACCATACTCTCTGCTTCACAATGTAAGTGGCTGTGACAGATTAATGTTGGGATATCTTTAGCCTAAAGAAAAGCTTACTGCTCAACAGAAAAATGCTAGATGACAGTTAGTGGTTGCACTTTACAGTGTTAACATAGTTGATGCATATTCTCTAACATTTAAACTAACAATGAGAAATATATTCTTACAGCTTTTAATACGCTTTCTTAATCTTATAAACATGTTAATGTTCACGTTTGTTCACAGTGCATTAAATAATGTTAACAGATGCAATTTCTAATATCAAAAAGGTGTAGGCCTAGGTATGCTGAGATTAACATTAAGTAGATTAAGAAATACTGTAGCCTATAAATTCATTGTTAACTAATGAAAGCTTATTGTATAGTATTCCCCAGCTAGTCTTTAGTGAAAGTTATATGCAACTGCTCCAAACGATTTAGTAGACCTACCTGAACTATTCAAATAATTCAATCACTAAACTTTCTAATAATGAACACTAGAAGTTATGAAGTTAACATTTCCCACAATTTTTTAAAAGTGTTTCTAAAAAATAAAAATAGGACCCTCAAGAAACTACTAGCCTACACTTCAAAATTAGTTGGCCTACTGAAATTCCATGAATTTCTGTCAGATAATTGGATCAACAAAACCACCCCAAACGAAAGTGAAAAATTCGATTTTTTTTAGCAACAATCGACTTAAGAAGACTTCATGTGATTCAAGAACCGACTTCATCATGTGATTCAATTTATACGACTATTACGCTTGAATGTTGAAATATTGTCAGGGAAAATGTAGCGGTGTAGCACGTCATTGTCATCGCTGTGCTCCTTATTCAATAAAATACAAACAGTAACCTCACGTCGTTAATGGGAAGTGTATTTGTTTACTAAAATATTGAAGTTAAGTTAGTCAGAAGTTAACTGCTGACTAATTCTATTATTATTTTGGCTTTTTTCGTTACTCTGTTCTTTCATTTCATTTCCTGCTTTTCTATCAGGTGTGGGTTGATCGACACCAGTCAGGATGAAGATGAAGATGAGGAGCTTTTATCGTCGGACGAAGTCTGGTAAGTGTTTGTTTTTGTACAGTCTGGCTTTATAACGAGGCTGAAGCCTCGTGCCTTTATATGAGAATGAGGGTGTTTCAGTTAGTCAACGATAAATAAATATTTCATGGCTTGTAATGGTTTATCTTCCTTTCAAAAGTAGAACATTAAAATGTGTTAAAAATAAGACACCCAGTCCTTCACTGACAAAAGTGTGTCAAAAAGTCATTTGTAGGTCCCTCTGAAATTCCCTCTGAAGTTAGGTCGACGTTACATAAAACAGTAAAAAACAGTAAAGCATTTTTTGGAATTAAGTTGACAATTTTTACCCTTTATAGTTTTAAGAAGGGAATAATGAAATTATTAGACCTGTAATGACCACAAACATGACTATCTGGCCAACAATATATAGATTTGATACTTCAGTGAACCCCCAGTCCTAAATTTTATTTTATTAATTGATTATCTGATATCTAATGCTGAATGCTCTTGTATCTTGATTTCAAAGTCAGCATGTGTTTTTGTAGATGGACTCACAACTCATACTGATTCAACGACCAGTTCGCTCACTGACTCCAGCGTTACCATTACGACCAGCATCAACACCCTGCAGGCTGGTGAGAATCAGGTGAGGTGAAGATTTATCTATATAAGGCTTTTATCGTGGTGGATGCAAGAAGATTTGGAATATTTACTGAGAAATGTCTTTTTCGTCAGACAATGTATCATCAGGACTCATTTGACTCATTTGGGTTTGAATCAGACTCTACAGCATCTGAACAAGACACTCCAATCCAAGACATATTACCCATCTGTAGTTCACAGGACGGTGTGTTTGTGTTTTTATTCTTATGTGTATCTCTAGTGTGTTCAAAATAGATTAAGACTAGGGCTGTCAAACGATTAATCGCGATTAATCGCATCCAAAATAAAAGTTTGTGTTTACATAATATATGTGGGTGCACTGTGTATAATTATTTTGTATATTTATAAATACACACACATGAATGTATATTTAAGAAAAAAATTATTTATGTATAAATTATTTATATTTTTATATAATATAAATTATATATAAATCTATATACAGTATATAAATGAAAATATTTCTTCAATATATACAAGCATGTGTGTATTTATATATCTAAAATAATTATACACCGTGTACCCACATATATTATGTAAACACAAACTTTATTTTGGATGTGATTAATTGCGATTAATCATTTGACAGCCCTAATTGAGACATGTGCAAAATAAAGTGTACAAGTAGTAGTTTGCAAGTATGTTCAGTGGTTTTATGTTTCTAGAGCCGTTCCCCTTCAATGATGTCGAAACATCCACAGAGATCAGAAGGTATTTGATCTCTCTCACACACACAGACACACACACACATATACATATAAGAAGCTTAAGTATGTTTCACTATTTATTTCCAAATTCCCAGTATGTGGTGTAGCAATTCAGAGGAAGAAGAGAAAGAGAAATTCATCCCTACATCCAAAAGTGATACAGAGAAATATAAAGTGAGTCGAACCCTAAGCTTCCTCAGGAGCCGGATGGTCAACACCAAAATAAAAAGCAAGGTGAGAGAAAGAAAGACAGTAAAAGTGTGCAACAGAATGAAGTTAAATGGAATAAAATACATACAGAGAAAATATAACATTCGATATGTTCTTTTAATGTTTTATTTGCAGAAGACGCAAAATATCAGAAAATTTGAGGGAAAAGATTACATATCATTTTGATGTACACACATATATAATATGGCAATATATATATATGTGTGTGAGAGAGAGAGAGAGAGAGAGAGAGAGAGAGAGAGAGAGAGAGAGAGAGAGAGTGAATGAGTGTGTATGCAGTGTATATATATATATATATTTTTATTGTCAATTAAGTTTATTTAGCAAATTGAACAAAATATAACAAAATATGTTCTTTACAGTCTGGTATCTGGTTGTTTATTATAATATTAATATTTATAATATGTTTAAAAAATATTTTGGTCCATGCATTTTCAAATCTCAGTGAAAAAAAAGTGAAAAAAAAAACCATATCAAGAGATGATATGATTAATTGGGATTTTTAAGATTAGACACTCTGTATGTATATCCTTATGAAAAAAGACTGTTTATTTGCAGATAAACGCAGAGGTTTCCTCAGGCTTGCACCAGCTCTGCCCGCCGAAGCAGCCTGTTAAAGCAGCTTGTGAAGTCTGTGAGGGAGCTGAAAATGACGAACCACAGCAGTGCACATGTACGTGTGTTTCTTTTAACGACATGTATTTTTGACATTTTTTGCACAAATATTTGTACGAAAATTCTACACTGACTTCATGATGTCACTTCCTGTAAAGACTGCTCCATGATCATTCATAAGACCTGCAGTGGTTCTGCCCCTCTGTGTTTAAAGGTGAGTGAGTGTGAGTGTGTGTAAAAGTACCTGAAACTATATTCATTTGAAAGATTATAATTGCATTTATTTGTATAACCCAGAATCCTCATCAGGCACATCTGAAATGCGGTGACTCTTCAATTTTACTATGTGAGAGAGCCAATCATGTTACTCTGTAATTATAATGGAACCAGCCAACCATGTCATGTAGTGCTCACGTGATCATGTATGATTCATTAACAGACTCGTCCAGTCACAGTTCTCCATCTCTGTCTCTGGTCAATGACAACAACACTGTGTCACACAGGTCTGTATAGAGTATGTTTTCCACAAACTTCATTTGAATTTATGTTACTAATGTTTACATGATTAGATGCTTTGTATGTTTCTGTATCAGAAAGCGGAGTAACAGTGAGGGGTGTGGCCATGGCTTCACTCTGTGGAAAAGCAAGTCTTTGATTGGTCATTCTTCAGGAAGCCCCACCTCCAGTGAGTTAATAGGTGTGTTCAACTTGAAGCAGCGCTGCACAGACCGTTGTGTGACATTAAATTATCGCAAGAGCGATTTGAAACCATATGGAGCCGTCTCTCTAGTCTAATCTCTCTTGCGGTACATTGATGTCATATACCAATTGGTCTGTGCAGCGACGTTTTAGTCGAAAACGCCTTCTTCTGTGGAACTCAAAGGTGCAGAATTTCCTGCTGGTTTTTTCCATACATTGAAATTAATTGGGGACTGGAATGTTGAGGAGTGTTATTTTAGTATCATTAAAGGGATAGCTCACCCAAAAATATAATCTTTTTTTTTTTTACTTTTTAAAAATATATTTCTATATAGTTTTTATTCATTTTTATTTCCCATTTAGTTTTAGTTATTTTAGTACATAAAGTTAAGTGAAAAATTAAAAAGAATTTGAAAATGAAAATGTTTTGTTATGGTTTTAACTACAAAAATGAACCAGCATAGAAGTAGCCTACAAATCTAGACACACCCTAGCGGCAGCAAAAATTATTTCGCAGCCAGTGTGGTCTAGCAACTCTCCATAGATGTTTTAACTGGAAAAACCAAACTCTAGTCAGGCCAATCACATCGTGTATAGAGTCGGCGGGCGGCCTTAACATAATGACGACAGAGTTGCTACGGTTCACTGCTAAATTTGAAAGAGAATTTGAAAGACAACCGTATATCCCGCCCTCGGATTGAGCCCTGTCAATGATGAGTTCCCAGACCTAACATCTTAATGTAGGTCTGGCATGCCAGGCTAGCATACAAGTTGTGTGTGATTTTTGGAGTATAGACCTTATGTAGCCCCGCCCTCTTTCAGCGCTGCGCTCATTGTGCTCTGTCTTCTGATTCGTCTATTCACTGCACGAAGGTAAGATCTTATGAATGAACCTCTCGTTTTAAAATCTTTCTGGCCTACTGTCATTTGTTATGACATCAGCTTCAAACATTACAATGCTCATGATTACTTTCATTAACTGTACAATAAGTAAATCCACTTCACCAGTTAAAGCAGCACTATGCAGTTTTTTACCTTAACTGAATAGCTATTGCAATGGTTATATGACTGTTTTAGGGTTGAATGTTGGGCAGCATCAGGAATGTAACCATAAAGCAATTTGTTACTCGTGATGTAACAAACGTAGCCATAAAGCAATTTGTTACTAGCGATGTAACAAACGTAGCCATATAGCAATTTGTTACTCGTGATGTAACAAACGTAGCCATAAAGCAATTTGTTACTCGTGATGTAACAAACGTAGCCATAAAGCAATTTGTTACTAGCGAATGTAACAAACGTACCATAAAGCAATTTGTTACTCGTGATGTAACAAACGTAGCCATAAAGCAATTTGTTCTCGTAATAAAGGAGCACATAAAGCAATTTGTCGATGTAACAAACGTAGCCATAAAGCAATTTGTTACTCGCGATGTAACAAACATAGCCATAAAGCAATTTGTTACTCGTGATGTAACAAACGTAGCCATAAAGCAATTTGTTACTCGTGATGTAACAAACGTAGCCATATAGCAATTTGTTACTCGTGATGTAACAAACGTAGCCATAAAGCAATTTGTTACTTGTGATGTAACAAACGTAGCCATAAAGCAATTTGTTACTCGCGATGTAACAAACGTCAGCCATAAAGCAAATTGTTACTCGGATGTAACAAATGTAGCCATAAAGCAATTTGTTACTAGCGATGTAACAAACGTAGCCATAAAGCAATTTGTTACTCGTGATGTAACAAACGTAGCCATAAAGCAATTTGTTACTCGTGATGTAACAAACGTAGCCATAAAGCAATTTGTTACTCACGATGTAACAAACGTAGCCATAAAGCAATTTGTTACTCGTGATGTAACAAACGTAGCCATAAAGCAATTTGTTACTCACGATGTAACAAACGTAGCCATAAAGCAATTTGTTACTCGCGATGTAACAAATGTAGCCATAAAGCAATTTGTTACTAGCGATGTAACAAACGTAGCCATAAAGCAATTTGTTACTCGTGATGTAACAAACGTAGCCATAAAGCAATTTGTTACTCGCGATGTAACAAACATAGCCATAAAGCAATTTGTTACTCGTGATGTAACAAACGTAGCCATATAAGCAATTTGTTACTCGTGATGTAACAAACGTAGCCATAAAGCAATTTGTTACTTGCGATGTAACAAACGTAGCCATAAAGCAATTTGTTACTCGCGATGTAACAAACGTAGCCATAAAGCAATTTGTTACTCGTGATGTAACAAACGTAGCCATAAAGCAATTTGTTACTCGTGATGTAACAAACGTAGCCATAAAGCAATTTGTTACTCGTTGATGTGCAACAAACGTCAGCCATAAAGCAATTTGTTACTCGCGATGTAACAAACGTAGCCATAAAGCAATTTGTTACTCGCGATGTAACAAATGTAGCCATAAAGCAATTTGTTACTAGCGATGTAACAAATTGCAGCCATAAAGCAATTTGTTACTTGTGATGTAACAAACGTAGCCATAAAGCAATTTGTTACTCGTGATGTAACAAACGTAGCCATAAAGCAATTTGTTACTCACGATGTAACAAACGTTAGCCATAAAGCAATTTGTTACTCGCGATGTAACAAAACGTAGCCATAAAGCAATTTGTGACTCGCAATGTAACAAACGTAGCCATAAGGCAATTTGTCACTGATTAACAAATTGTTACTGGTGATGTAACAAATGTAGCCATAAAGCAATTTGTTACTGCGTAATGTAACAACGTAGCCATAAAGCAATTTGTTACTCGTGATGTAACAAACGTAGCCATAAAGCAATTTGTTACTCGTGATGTAACAAACGTCAGCCATAAAGCAATTTGTTACTCACGATGTAACAAAATGTAGCCATAAAGCAATTTGTTACTTGAATGTAACAAACGTAGCCATAAGGCAATTTGTCACTCACGATGTAACAAACGTAACCATAAAGCAATTTGTTACTCGCTGATGTAACAAACGTAGCCATAAAGCAATTTGTTACTCGATGTAACAATGTAACCATAAAGCAATTGTTGCTACCAGCAGGACATAAAGCAATTTGTTACTAGCGATGTAACAGTCGTAGCCATAAAGCAATTTGTTACTCGTGATGTAACAAACGTAGCCATAAAGCAATTTGTTACTCGTGATGTAACAAACGTAGCCATAAAGCAATTTGTTACTCTTGATGTAACAAATGTAGCCATAAAGCAATGTGTTACTCACGATGTAACAAACGTAGCCATAAAGCAATTTGTGACTTGCGATGTAACAAACGTAGCCATAAAGCAATTTGTGACTTGCGATGTAATAAATTGCTTTATGGCAAGAAAGATCTGCTAAAATGAGCATCAAACTGAATTACCCGGCGCCGTATACATGTGGTGTTTGAGGCGCATACAATACAGACTGCCGACAGTTCAATGGGGCGCAGCTCTTAAATGGGCCACACCTTATTTCTACTCGTTACAGCTTCCATCCTATTGAACAGGTACCGGTATACAGGGGAGGGGATCAGGCCGTGAGTGCAGAGACATCTCTGCTTGAGTGCTATTTACGACAGTACAAGTACTCCACAGCGACTCTAGGGGTCACAGTTTGACAAAAACGGAAAACCTGCATAGCGTGGCTTTAATTACTCTCTCTGTCAGCGATGACATAGAAATATACTGAGCTACCGCTAAGTACAAAGACACAATTCTAAAGATGGCTGCGAGCTTGTTTCTCTGGCGCAAAAGGTCTATAGAAACTAGTGATGTTTGATCTCATTCATGTCAAAAGCTTATTGGTGGAACTATAGTTTTTCCAAATTACACAAAAAATAAGTCAATTTTACAGTATGTTTAACCATCTCTTTGCCAGATTCTGATGATTCGTCAGCTCATCGTAATCGTTGACTTCTCTGCTGAATCTTGGAGTGCTGTTGTGGACACTGAATTTAGTAGGACACTGGACAAAGAGGTGGTCAAGAGGCAGGAGATCATCTATGGTCAGTAACGATGGCTGCAAAGTGTGTTTTAGTATTTGAGTTGAGTTTTTTCGATAATATGAAATACACTGTTGTCTAAAAATGTCTTTCGGATCCTGATTGGATGCTTTAGTTAAGCCTAATTTGATTGGTGGGTGTTGTGTTTGTCACAGAGCTGATGCAGACAGAATTTCACCATGTCCAGACTCTCTCCGTTATGGCTGATGTTTTAAGGGCGGGGATGTTGGAGGAAGTGCAGCTGGAGCAGGACACGATTGGTCAGATTTTTCCCAGAGTGGATGAGCTCTTGGTTTTGCATAAAAACTTTCTTAAAGACATGGAGACCAGACAGAGGGTTTCTATTCACCTGGGAAAACACAATAACTACATCATCCTGCAAATTGGTGATATTCTGCGTCTAACAGGCAAGTAAGAACCTAAACATATGTAGAGTTGACCAATTTACTTATTGAGGCTGCACAAGTTTAGCACTTACCTTTGGTTCATTTAGCAATTGTGTGTGTAGTTCTCAGGCCCAAATGCTTCTCAGATGATAGAGTTGTACGGGGATTTCTGCAGTCGTCACCCAGAAGCACTGAAAGTGTATAAGCAACAACTACAGAGCAACAGGAAACTACAATTATTTCTCAGAGTAAGTTGATTAAACACACGAACACACTCATACGAAACAGTCTGAGTTTTATGTTGATGACCGTATGTGTTGCCTCTACAGCAGCTGAGTACCAACTCTGTCGTCAAGCGTCGTGAAATCCCAGAATTCCTTTTGCTTGTTACACAGAGAATTACAAAGTACCCTGTTCTGGTAGAGAGACTCATTCAACACATCTCAATGGTAAGTTTGTAATATGCAATACTCAGTTAAATAGGTAAAATTATTACTTTTGATAAATTAGTTAACCATTGACATAATTACCATTATTAATAACAATAAGTCAAATAGAAAACAACAGATAGTTTGATCTGATGTCACCATCATTGAGTCTGTTTGTGATTACATGAAGAAACAGAAATAAACTGTCTCTTCAAGTGTCTTGAAGATGTTGCCACAGTTGTTCTGGATTTTGTCTGTCTCAGATTTTCTGTTTCTTCATACAATTACAGACAGACTCAATGATGGTGATATCAGATCTCTGTGTGCATCATACAGGCTGTTGTCAGACTCTATTTACATGAAAATACTAATGTGCCAAAGACATATACACTCACCTAAAGGATTATTTGGAACACCGACCATACTGAATACGGTGTTTGACCCTGTTTCGCCTTCAGAACTGCCTTAATTCTACATTGATTCAACAAGGTGCTGAAAGCATTCTTTAGAAATATTGGCCCATACTGATAGGAAAGCATCTTGCAGTTGATGGAGATTTGTGGGATGCAAATCCAGGGCATCGAAGCTTCCGTTCCACCACATCCCAAAGATGCTCTATTGGGTTGAGATCTGGTGACTGTGAGGGCCATTTTAGTACAGTGAACTCATTGTCATGTTCAAGAAACCAATTTGAAATGATTCGAGCTATGGGACATGGTGCATTATCCTGCTGGAAGTAGCCCTCAGAGGATGGGTACATGGTGGCCATAAAGGGATGGGACATGATCAGAAACAATGCTCAGGTAGGCCGTGGCATTTAAACGATGCCCAATTGACACTAAGGGGCCTAAAGTTTGCCAAGAAAACATCCCCACACCATTACACCACCACCACCAGCCTGCACAGTGGTAACAAGGCATGATGGATCCATGTTCTCATTCTGTTTACGCCAAATTCTGACTCTACCATCTGAATGTCTCAACTGAAATCGAGACTCATCAGACCAGGCAACATTTTTCCAGTCTTCGACTGTCCAATATTGGTGAGCTCTTGCAAATTTTAGCCTCTTTTTCCTATTTGTAGTGGAGATGAGTGGTACCCGGTGGGGTCTTCTGCTGTTGTAGCCCATCCGCCTCAAGGTTGTGCGTGTGGTGGCTTACAAATGCTTTGCTGCATACCTCAGTTGTAACGTAGTGGTTATTTCAGTCAAAGTTGCTCTTCTATCAGCTTGAATCAGTTGGCCCATTCTCCTCTGACCTCTAGCATCAACAAGGCATTTTCGCCCACAGGACTGCCGCATACTGGATGTTTTTCCCTTTTCACACCATTCTTTGTAAAGCCTAGAAATGGTTGTGCATGAAAATCACTTTGGAGTTCAGGAAATTGTCTTGACCAGGACCACACCCCTAAATGCATTGAAGCAACTGCCTTGTGATTGGTTGATTAGATAATTGCATTAATGAGAAATTGAACAGGTGTTCCTTTATAATCCTTTAGGTGAGTGTATATATAAACCTGAAAATCAAAGTTACATATGAATAGCACTATTATTTTATACAATTATACTGTGATATTTGATAAAAAGAGATCTGAATGGTCTCCTTTGTGATCTGTAGATGGCAGTGCTGAGCGCTATGATATTGCCGTGGCACTGGAGGGTCTGCGGAGGGTGATAGAAGAGGTGGAGCGGCATGTGGGAGATTATGAGAATGCAAAGAAACTACAGGACATCTTGAGTCGCCTAGACAACAAGAGCTGCACTCGCCTGAAGAACGGGGAGATCTTCGGCAAGCAAGACCTGCAGAAAACACACCGAACTCTCACACACTCTTCATTGCTGACTTGTAGGACCACCTCTGGCAGACTGAGAGGTAGCCTACTGAATTTCTCCGCTGATACCGATAGCCGATTAATCAGAATGATATCTGCCTGCCGACACCGATAGTTTGATTTTCTGAAAGAGAAAAAAATCTCTCATAGCAAATGCTGTACCGGGAACCTTGTTATTTGGTACATTTTGGTACAATAACAGTTATTTTCAACTGCTATTTATTTTCAGATATAATAAGTACACTGAAATGTTTAAATTCAGCTCAGTTGCACATACCATAGTTGTCTTAAACACTTGTCTTCAGGACAAATGTGTACAAACATACTTCTATAATTAACAGAAAATGAGCTATTCTCTAGTGCTTTTTGTAGCTAACTAATGAACTGTGAACACTGGATAACTTTCCTGAGGTAACTGCAATGTTAAATGACTGTTCACAAGCTGTTTTATTGGTGAATATATGCGGTTGACTGAGCGATTACATGAGACATGATACATTTCAGTAAGTTGTATTTATTGTTTGAATTTCGTAATAAAATGGACAGAATTTAAAAGAAGTAACAAGGCACAAAGCTCTTTGTGATTATTGGATTGGAGGTACACTACAAATAATGTTTTTGCTTCTCAAATTATTGGATAACAGTCCACCCCTAGTTTGTTTTCTTTCTTTTTACTTCATTCATATATTATTTAATTCCATTCCCAGTGTCTCTTTCTCTCTTTTACAGATGTTCTTGCGCTGCTCTTCACAGATGTTCTGGCTTTCCTACAGGAGAAAGAGCAGAAGTTCGTCTTTGCCGCATTGGTACAGAAATATAGCCGACAAATTACAGTATATTGTTTTTTTCGGTGACCTTTGGATCATACCCTATAAGAAATTAAAATGCTATTAATATCATATTAAAATCCAAAAGGTTTTAAATAGGGATGCACCGATATGAAAATTTTGGCCGATACCGATAACCGATAATTCTTAATATTTAAAAGCCGATAACCGATATATCGGCCGATAAACTTAAATCCAAATTTTTATCTAATTTTGAGAGCCTGATTACAAAAACAAAAGTCTCAAAATTAAATCCACGTCCTAAGCGCACAATTATAATGATGTTCTCATTATAGTAGATTTGAGTTGCACATGTTGTCCCGAACCAGATTTTCAATTTTTTTAAGAGATTTCAATCATATTTCAAGAAATTCAAAAACATAAACAGTGCTCAACAAGTGTCTCAGCTGATGGGAATAATACATTATTTATCGGCTTTAATATATCGGCCACATTTTCTTACCAGGCCGATAACGATAACTTTAAAAATTACCATATAGCGGCCGATACCGATATGCTGGCCGATATATCGTGCATCCCTAGTTTTAAATGTTATACTAAAATATGCTTTAAATATAATATTAAAATCAGATTTAAATGTATTGTACTTCAGGAGCAGAAGCCATCAGTGATGCCCTTGCAAAGACTCATTGTGAGAGAAATAGCCAATCAGGAGAAAGGATTGTTTCTCATCAGTGGTGATTACGCTGTGGGGCCGGAGATGTATGAGATACACACACAGACTTGTGAGGAGCGTAACACGTGGATGACACTGCTGAGGCAGGCCACTGAAAGGTGTGTTAGAATTCGTTTTGAATCATTTATAAGTTTGGCTCAGTAAAAATTTTTCATATACAGCACGAATGATTTTAAATTATAACAAGTAATGGCGGCTGAAAACTCTGCTTTGCCTTCACAGAAATACATTAATTAAATTGGAAACCGCTATTTAAAATTGTAATAATATTTCAAAATTGTACTGTTTTTACTATTGTATTTTTGATCAAATAAATCTAGCTTTGAGGAGTATAAGAGACTTTAAATTCATTAAATAACTCTACCAATCCTTAACTTAAAAAAATGCTGTATGTTTATATTTGTTTCAGCCTTCCTGATGATCAGACCAAGAAGAATGAGGGGGAAATCAAAGTCAAGAAGATACAGAAATTACAAGGTAAACGTCCAATCATCTATCATCCATCTGTGCACGAACTTTTTTGTTCCTAATGTCTGATGTCTTGTGATTGTCTGTGCATGTAGAGGCGCTGTTCTCTCTGGATCTGCAGGTGTGCTCTGTTATTGAGGAGAAGTTGAGGATCTGTAGAGGGACTGGTAGATGGAGTCTGGCTACTTGCCGCCTTCTTGTTCAACCCCACCCTGAGGACACTCCTCAGGGTGTCACATTACTGTCTGACGCACAGGAAGAGGGTAATGAATCTGTCTTTCTGTCTACAGACACACAGTCAGGTGTTCCTGAACAATGTCTCTTTCTTTTCCAGTGGTGAAGCTGGCTATCACTTTGTTGTCTTGGCTTTTTCCTTGCATATGGGCACCAAATAATCATAACTTTGGCCAGGAAAGCGCAAACGGTGAGTAATCACTTTACTAACACCTAGATTGCTAAATACCAGACAATTATTTATGAGGGGTGGAACGGTACACAGAAGTCACGGTTCGGTTCATACCTCAGTTCAGACCTCACGGTACGGTATGATTTCGGTACAATGGAGGGAAAAGCAAAACAAAAATACAGAAGGCATTGTATTTTAAAGTTTTATAAAAGCATAGAACCAGTTTATTTGTAGTGCACTGACAATAGTTTTATATAATTAGTTTATTAATTAAATGAATAAAAAGACAAAAAGACCTTGCGAAATGTTTGGTAATTGTACCTGAATTTATTTTAAATTATTTTGCTATATTTCAGATGAATATATTTGTTTTCCTTAATTTTATTAACATTATTAATTAACAATGTGACATTATTTTCATCTGAATAAATAATTGATTTCTGTATAACATAATACTACCTTTAAAAACACATTTGATTTTCTTTTTAAATCTATGTAGACTGTGTAAGATTAGTGCTCCTAGGAATATGACGAATGTCCAAAAGATGGGACCCACAGACTGTTTTGAAATGGAGTTGGATAAATATCCTATGTTTTGCTTTTAAAACAGTGTGTGTGTGATTTGGTTTGATGACAGTTGTAGGTTACAGTTTGTCAAGAGTTTACAGTGTAACAAAAGCACAATGTTGTGTTTTATTGCGAGTGTAGCCTACACAAATATGAGAACAGTTTTTATGTTTCCACTGTTCTATCGCGCGTGCGTGTCTGTGTCTCTGTGTGTCTCTGTGTGTCTCTCTCTCTCTCTCTCACACACACACACACACACACACACACAAGCATTGCAATCTTGACATCGCAGCCTGTTCATTATGCGGTCACACCAAACGCGAATAGAGCGTCAAATTCACGTCTATCGCGTCTGGTTCGACACTAGTCCAAAGCGAGGATGCGTGTATAAAGCCACGTTTGAAGTGAACGCGCGTTCAGAGCTTTGACGGTTCAGAGCTAGCCGATGGTACAGGTTAGGCTATGTGTCCCTAAAGAACCCGCGTATCTAACAGTAGTTCCGCATTACATTAATTAATATGCACGCGAGTTTTATTTATTTATAGACCGTGTATTCTCCGTTTAAATTCGTGCACCGAACCGTGACGCCCGTACCGTTTCGGTTCGATACGAATACATGTACCGTTCCACCCCTATTATTTATATATCTATGTGTCTGTCTGTCTAATTTTTCACACACAAATAATATCTATTTCTGTCAAGAAAATGAACAAAATTTGCCAAGTGGGAGGAGCAGGAGGAGTGCTATGGTAGGGACAGGGGTGGGGCCGCTTACAGTAGCCCCCATAAGCCCCGCCCACCAGACTTATATAAAGGTAAACACATCTGCAAGTGTTGAATTTGAATCTACTACATATTTGACCTTATTCTTGAAACACAGGCATGTAATAATCTCTGACATTCTATAATATTCCAAAACATTCAGTAACACTTTACAATACGGGTGCACTAATAAACATTAATTCATGCTTAACTAATGCACATATAACACTAAATTAATGTATAACTAATGATTATTTAAGCTATTCATTAATGATTACCACATTGGAAACTAATTAAGAGTCTGTAAGGTTAATGTATTAGTTCAGACATGAATTGTTATTAATTAAATATGTAATTGTGGATTAATTCCATAATAACTCATTTTTAACTAATAGTGTTAATTAATATGTTAATTACCAGAATGAGCCAAAGCCTTGTATTTCAACTTCCAGATAATATGACAGGTACACTAATATGCATTAATACATTATTAATTACTTTATTGTTAGTGCAAATTCATGTGCAAATTACTAAATGACTAGTTAATAATGATGTGCCTCAACAAGTAAAGTCATAACATAATGATACCTTTGCAAATCATTAGCTAATGATTAATTAAAGCAGACAACTGGAAGTTGAAGTGCATAGCTTTGACTAATTGTGGTAATTAACACATTAATTTACACTATTAGTTAATAAAATATGTTATTAATGAATAAATACACAATGACACATTGAATTAATAGCAATTCATGTATTACTTAATCTATGAATCATATAGACTCCTTATTAGTTGCTGATGCAGTAATCATTAATTAATGGTTTAGTTCTTCATGAGTTATACATTAACTCATGATTATCTGTGCATTAGTTAAGCATGAATTAATGCATATTAGCAGCACCCGTATTGTAAAGTGTTACCAAACATTCTTATGCAAATTTTTCTGATTTAGTTCAATGGAATAATGTGTGTATTAATGTTCAAATTCTGCTTGTGGATCATGAATGAATCATATTTAACTTTTTCTATGAATCTAGGTAGCAGAGGGTGTTCACAACTTAATTCACATACTTTACAGTCTGCAGGTGGGAGTTATTGGTTATCTTGTAATGAATAACAGCTATATGTGTGTGTTTGTATGAATGTATAAATATTATACTCTAATTTTGAAGGCTGCTATAATAATTCAAGACAGCTGCTTTGAGGTTCAAAATCTCCTCCTCCTGGAGGGAGAATCTCCGTCTCCAAATCTTGGCGATTATGATGTCAAAAGGGTTGGTGTGGCCATTTTTCTCTCTGCATGTTTATCTAGATCTTTATCTAGAATGTGGTAGAGTTACACGTTGATATTATACATTTTTATTTGAAGCATGTTTTCTGCAGAAAATGATTATTTACACTTATTACCGTCTCAGCAGCCGAGTTTGGAGTCTGGTGTGGTTGGTGGGACTGTGGCTGTGCAGCAGAAAGAACTGGAGCAGAGAGAAAGAGAGCATGCTGAACTGATGGACAAACTGGTGAGAGAGGAAGAGCAGTTTGAGGAGGAACTGTGGCTGTTTGAGGAGAATATGAGGAAGCTGAGAGAAGAGGAGAAGAGAGTGATGGAAGAGAGGGAGATAGTAAAAGAAGCGGGGAAGAAACTGGTGAAAGAGAGCAAGAGCCTGGAGACACAGATAAGACTCATTCAACAGAACTCAAATCCTCGTTAAGGTATACTACCTTTTAAAATGACACAGGAGAAATTAAGTGCATTTATGTGTTTGTATTATGAGTTGCATCCCAATTCGCATACCTATGCACTAGTCCATAGAGTTTTGTTGTATAAATATTGCGAGAAGTGTGTTCACAATGAAAATTACAAATACTAAAAGTACACTTTAAATAACCAGATGATGCACTTAATTTACCGAAAAACAAATGTGGAATATTGGACACTTCATGCACTCAACATCAAGGGGGAAGGATATCAGACTCCAATGTTGAATAAAAAATAGCCTTATAAAATGTATACACAACATGGTTGAGTACATGTACTGTACATAGTGTATAGTGTATAGTGGGCCATTTGAGACACAAATTTGGGGTCTATTAAAATAGGTTTTCATGCTTGATTTTTCAAAAAACACATTTGTCACATATTTTACATTGTTGCAGTACCTTCTCTTCCCAGTTTTTTAGTTATGCTCTGGCCTGCGCTCTGGCTGCGTTTCTCAAAAGCATTGTAAACTAAGTTGATTGTAGAGACCATTGGTGGCAATAGTTTTATGTTCTACTTAGGCCAATGGTGCTTTTGTGAAATGCAGCACTGTTTCCAAATGCAGCACTGTTGCCACTTCTTCCAAAATGTCTTGTGATTGGTCCATTGCTTCGAGCGCATTTCAGAAATGTCACAACTAATGTAACCAGGGTTCACCCCCTTTTTTTGTGTATGCCTTAAAGCTACACTGTGTAACTCTTTCAGTTATTCTTAGCTAAAAACACTTAATTCAAAAATATATGTGCTCATTAATGTATATTTACTTCGTTTAAGTAATAAAGTATTCTCGTGAGTGTTTAATATGCCATTGAAAATACATACAGGTAAGGGGTTCTAATGTCGGTCGCCATGTTGCCCCTCCATCTTGAAAGTACATTAGCCAAAGAGGGACATACCCGTTAATTCAAGCTTCGCCTTTCGCGTTTACGTTTGAGTTAACACTCATGGACGAGTATGGCGTTAAATCAAAGTCAAAAAGAACCGAGCGCACAACCGATGCTGGCGCGTGCGGTAAATGACTTTCGCGAGAGGAAAACAGATCCATACGCGAGGAAACAGGGACTCGCGAGCTCATTCATAACCCGTGCGCGCTCGTGACATCTCCTCTGTACGCAATACAAGCCCTCGCGCGCGCGCATGATCATTCTACACGCCCTCGCGCTTTGATCTGCTCTCGCCTGCTGCTTTTGCTCGCTCGAACAAATGTTATTTTTGACAGTCGAGGGGCGGGACTCCCCTTTTCCGGAAGTCGGTTGTGATTGGACGCCTGTCCAATGACTTGTAATTCACTTGACTTCAGTTGAGACATCACTTAATTTGTTTTATTTATTGTGGTTAATTAATGTGTAATGTAATTTAATGCATTGTTAATATAGAACATATTCTTACCAGATACCAGATTTAGTTTTAGTTGGATTGTGTTGTTAAGAGATATTTACAGACTGTAATGACACATTTCCATGGTTATTAGCATTGTAAATCTTCCAAAATTCTTATTAATTTTACATTATAATAAAATAAATTGTTCATTATATTTTCTATTAAATGTAAAAGGGGTTCTGGCTTCTCAAGTTAAGATACAGAACACAGCATATTATAGTTTAAAAATGCCTTTTCAGAATTTGCTCCGAATACAGAGAAACAATATTAAATCCAGCAAATTAATAAACCCAGCAAAGCTATTACAACATTATATGGTGATCTTAATCATCTAACCTTTTGTAATCTAATAACTTAAGAGAAAGAATGAGGCAAGTAGTACACAGCATAAATGATTAAACCCCATCTGCACATAACATATCATAAAAAAATGAAATACATTCATGTTGCCAGAGCACCTTTTACATTTAATAGAAAATATAATGAACCACTCAAAATTGACATAATAGTAATACACAGGATGAAAACAAAAAGCTCACACAACAACTCTTGCTTATTGATATAAACAAGTAATTTATCTTTTATCCAAAGCCCTTGTTATATTTACAACTATTTAATGGACACTTTTTACATTCTAAGGTTCTCAGATCCATTTTAATTTTGGTGGGATAAACGTAAATAGTGGTAAATGGTAGAGGTGAACTACAGCAAATATGACTTTTTCTCCGATTTATTTTAGATATTTTAAGCCAATAGCACAAATCATCGTGTTTTAAATATAAAATGTAATTAAACATTTATAAGAATTTTGACAGATTTACAATGCTAATAACCATGAAAAATGTGTCATTACAGTCTGTAAATATCTCTCAACAACACAATCCAATCACTAATACTTTCTGTTAAAAAAAGTATCTGGTATATATTCTATATTAATAATGCATTAACATCACATTACACATTAATTAACCACAATAAATAAAACAAATTGAGTGATGCCTAGAATTACAACAAGTCATTGGACAGGCGTCCAATCACAACTGACTTCCGGAAAAGGGGAGTCCCGCCCCTCGACTGTCAAAAATAACATTTGTTCGAGCGAGCAAAAGCAGCAGGCGAGAGCAGATCAAGCGCGAGGGCGTGTAGAATGATCATGCGCGCGCGCGAGGGCTTGTATTGCGTACAGAGGAGATGTCACGAGCGCGCACGGGTTATGAATGAGCTCGCGAGTCCCCGTTTCCTCGCGTATGGATCTGTTTTCCTCTCGCGAAAGTCATTTACCGCGCGCGCCAGCATCGGTTGTGCGCTCGGTTCTTTTGACTTTGATTCACGCCATAGACGAGGTCGAACTGGAAGCCGTGTTAATCTTGGGACTACATTGGCCACCAGACTACCAGTATAAATCTTTATTAAAGTCTTTGGTGGTGACACAGCAAATCATGAGTCAAAAGGAAATACTGTCTCCATAAATGTACGTAAACTCCTGTGTGAAATGAATGGGGTGTTAAGATTTTGAGTGTTGTTCTGTTTGTTAACAAATCTTTAAAGGGGTGTCATTTTCATACGTTAATTTGTTAATTTAATTCTTTAGGGTCTAAATGAAAAGTTTGTAATACCTAAATTAAAAATTCTCATTAGTATTGTAAGAAAACATTTTACCTGGTCAATAAAACTCACTTTCAGCACGCCGTTTCAGTGCATTTGCCTTTAAATGATGAAGGACGTTTCTGAATGGTTGGTTAATGTAATGTCACTTTGATCTATTTTTGTATGTACTGGCAGGGTAACGTTAGAGTAACTATATGTTTACGTACTCAGTTTGTAATAACACAATAACCATACGCCGTTGTTCATTTTAAATGTGGGATTATTAATTATATTGAGAACTTTGTATAGAAAACATGCCGTAATGTACCCTGAATGTAAACCTTAGCTGCATTCATTGTGAAGTGTGCAAGCGATTTGAAAAGATTAATATAAAGGTTAATAAATGTCACACTCACTTCTTCTGGAGGTGCAGCAGGGACACGAATAGTTTTTCCGATTCTTTTTTCAGGAGTAAGTTAGCTTCTTAGCAAAACCAGCTTTACACTGACCCTCATTAATCAAGCAGTCTGGTGAGAGAAGATTCGCGCAAACATGAAAGTATTGACGTCGCTCGTGGAGAATAAAACATAAATCAGCCACTGTGTCTTCAGCGGTTCAGATAGGAACATCAAAATGACTGCTGTAGTTGTTATTACACCCAAGAACAGAACAACACAATCGCTTAGACGTCACACGGTTGAACAGCTCGATTTGAGACAGGGAAAACATATCAGGAGATTAAAACAAAAATACTGGATAGATTTTTTAATCATAATATGATGGTTGTGTACAGGCACTGCCAACACGCATTTCTGTACAATCAACTTGTAAAAGTGCATATGACCCCTTTAACATTTTCTTATATCTGTCACACATTTGTACGATGGCCCAGTAGTGCACAACACAACGAAATTTAAAAAGTTCACAACACAACAAAATCAAGCCACAACACAACCGACCACTAGGGGGTTCATGGGCCTTATGTTTGCTTTTTAAAGGATTAGTTCACTTTTGAAAAAACTTTTGCTGATAATTTACTCACCCCCATGTCATCCAAGATATCCATGTCTTTCTTTCTTCAGTCGAAAAGAAATTAAGGTTTTTGATGAAAACATTCCAGGATTTTTCTCCATATAATGGACTTCCATGGGAACCAGACAGTCCAAGCTCCAAAAGATCAGTTAATAACAGTTTCAGATCCAGCTTCAAATGTCTTTAAACGACACCAGACGATGAATAAGGGTCTTATCATGCGAAACGATGGGTTATTTCAAAACTTATTCCAAAAATGTAACTTTTCTAAGGACAAATGGTAGCCTAGCTCTATTCTGGAGGCGCGTTTGTAACGTCACGTAATACGTAATTACGTTCAAAAGGTCACGGGCGACGTAGCTGGAAGTACAGAATCAAAATCGTCCGACATCGTTATTTTACCTTTTAATTCCTTTGTTTGAGTTAGTTTGCACGTTCAACCTATGTGTTCAACTTACTGACTCTGTACTTCCAGCTACGTCACCGTGACCTTTGAACGTAATTACGTATTACGTGACGTTACAAACGCGCCTCCAGAATAGAGCTAGGCTACCATTTGTCCTTAGAAAAGTTACATTTTTGGAATAAGTTTTGAAATAACCCATCGATTTCGCATGATAAGACCCTTATTCATCGCCTGGTGTCAGTTTAAAGACATTTGAAGCTGCATCTGAAACTGTTATTAATGATCTTTTGGAGCTTGGACAGTCTGGTTCCCATGGAAGTCCATTATATGGAGAAAAATCCTGGAATGTTTTCATCAAAAACCTTAATTTCTTTCAACTGAGGAAAGAAAGACATGGACATATTGGATGACATGCGGGTGAGTAAATTATCAGCAAAAGTTTTTCAAAAGTGAACTAATCCTTTAAATTCCACTGTGTTGTCCACTACTGGGCCACCGTAAAAATGTGTGACAGACATGTGAAACCGTACATTTTGCATTTATATTTCTAACTATTATGATCAAAAATCTTTTTTTTTAAATGACACAGAAATCACCATACACTCATTTTAAAAAAAAAAAAAAAACACCACATGGTAACTTTAAGTGAAGCTCTATCTTTATGTTAAAATTGCTGTTATTGGAGTTTTAACTGGTTACAGGCCGGACAGACTGTGGACGTACGAGTCTACGCCGCAGCCTGACAACAGCAGAGTCCACACTTCCAGCGGCACGCTTTCCATACATGTCATCCTCCAGCTGCTGATGGGCAAACTGTAGCTCTGCAATCTCTTTCCCTGAGGATTCCAGATGTTTCCGGAGCATAGTTCTGCCCTGAGAGTACAAGGGAAATGTATGTGTTAACAGAGCACTCACTGTAATTGTAAATGAAATGTCTATCAGCCTACCACTGTTTAGTTTTAAATACATTTTTAAAATGTTACAAAAGATTTATATTTCAAATAAATGCTGATTTGAACTTACTGTTTCCACAAAAATGTTCAGCATTGATAATGATTAGAAATGTTTCTTGCGCAGCAAATCATCATATTTGAATGATTTCTGAAGGATCATGTGATACTGAAGACTAGAGTAATGATGCTGAATATACAGCTTTAACATCATAGGAATAAATAAAATGTTCAAATATATTCAAATAGAAAACAGTTATTTTAAATTTTAATAGTGTTTCCCAATATTGCTGTTTTTTTATTTTATTTTCAAAAATGAATGCACTCTTGGTGAGCATAAGAAACTTCTTTTAAAAATGTTTACTGACCCCAAATGTATATATATTTACATAAAAAATATGATTAATAAAATATGATCTACATTATTATTAAAATGAATTATAATCAATCAAATGGTCACAACATTTTTTAAATGTATTTTGCCATACTAAAACTGCATATTAAAAAAAATATATTCTGAAAATGATTTAAAAATAAGTACAATCCATGCAATCAGGTTAGGAACCTGTTAAATACTGATGCATGTGTTTTTGGGGACTTTTGTTATATTTCCTGTCCCTTGATTAGTCTCCCCAGGTTTGTCTTGTTTATGCTCTCTGTGCTCCCTGTGTTTCCCAGTTTTGACCTAGTTTGTTTATGTTCTCCTTGCGCTTAGATCCTCGCACCATCCTGCTTTCTCCAAATGTTACACAACCAAAGACTAGGAAGAATTGCCCTTTATGATTGACAGATCATAAAGGAATTTTAGGAATGTCAGATTACAAAAAAGCTGACCCATGTCAGGAGGTCAGATTCCGGCAGCCCAACACTTGGATGCCGCCCATACTGCTGAGTCATAGGCCTGCTTAATCTCTCACGACAAAAGAGATCAGCACTGCAAACCGGGCCCTGGCAGGAGACAAGGAAACAACAAGTGAGTAAAAAAAAGTCAAAATGTTGGATATTTAGCAGTACTTTTAGTGAAGTGTTAGGCTATACATAGTTATGTGTGTGTAAAAATAGTTTTTACAAAATCAATTTGTGACTCTATAAATAACATACCATAGCTCTGCCAAGACTGTAGCCAGCACACTGCATCTGTCTCTGTTTGCGATAAATGGCCTGTCTCGTGGCAGCCGAGCTCAGTGTCAGATGTTGCTGATGAGGAAGAAGAAAAGTATGCATCCTGAATACACTAAGCAACTTTATATCAAAAGTCAATTTAACTCCTCAAGTACAAAATAGAAGCAGGGCAAATTTATAACGTTTGTAATGTCATCACAACACTTTGGAAGGGTATTTTTCCTTCAATTTCCATATAAAGTTATGCAAATTTCCATGGGATTTCAATGCCTGCAATTTGGAAAGTTCTATACATCCCCCTGTCCATTATATAATTTTTTTCTAGTTCAAAATAAGAGCATTGAAATAGAAGTCTCCTGTGATATAAATGTATTTACTGTCACTTTTGATCAATTTAAAGCAGTAGTTCACTTAAAAAAAATAAAAAAAACTTTTGCTGATA
Source organism: Hybognathus amarus (assembly GCA_030378365.1). NCBI lineage: Eukaryota > Metazoa > Chordata > Actinopteri > Cypriniformes > Leuciscidae > Hybognathus > Hybognathus amarus. The sequence goes on along the minus strand of JAQIUQ010007205.1, from coordinate 65,264 downwards.
ATTTACTCACCCCATGTCATCCAAGATGTCCACGTCATTCTTTCTTCAGTAGAAAAGAAATGAAGGTTTTTGATGAAAACATTCCAGGATTTTCTCCATATAATGGAATTCATCGGGAACCAAACGGTTCAAGGTCCAAATGAGAGTTTCAGTGCAGCTTCAAAGGGCTTTAAAGCGACACCAGACGATGAATAAGGGTCTTATCAAGGACCCTTCGAGTTGTAGACTCGAAAAAAGATTTGTTCATTTTTGATGAACGAATTCAAACAGGAGAGTCACAACGATCATCACAGAACAAGGCGAGCATTTGTGCTTATAAAACTTAAACTTTTCTATTTTATTTTTTAAATGAGCGATCGTTTCGCTAGATAAGTCCCTTATTCATCGTCTGGTGTCGCTCAAAGCCCTTTGAAGCTGCACTGAAACTCTCATTTGAACCTCAACCGTTTGGTTCTCCAATGAAGTCCATTATATGGAGAAAATCCTGGAATGTTTTCATCAAAAACCTTAATTAGGGATGCACAATATATGGCCACATTATCGGTATTCGGCCGATATATGATCATTTTTAAAGTTATCATTAACAAGAACATTTAGCCGATATCTAAAAGCCGATAAATAATGTATTATTTCCTTCAGCTGAGGCACTTTAGATGTGCACTGTTCAACATGATGCTTTTAAATTGCTTTGAAATACGATTGAAATCACTTTAAAAAAGGAAAATCCAGTTAAAGTGCAAAATGTGCAGCTCAAGTCTGTCATATTGGCTACACAACATTAAAATAAGAACATCATAATTGTGTTTGTATCTTGGCTTTAAATGAGGAAAATCAAAAATTGTCTAAAAATTTGGATTTAGATTTATCGGCCAAAATATCGGTTATCGGCTTTCAAATATAGAGAATTACCAATTATCGGTATTGGCCAAAATTTTCATATGGGTGCACGCCTGAATCTTAATTTCTTTCGACTGAAGAAAGATGTGGACATCTTGTATGACATGGGGGTGAGTAAATTATCAGCAAAAGTTTCTTTTTTTGTTTTTTTTAATGAACTACTCCTTTAATGCATTAAAGCACAAAAAAATAAACGTTTGAACTGTAGTGCATATCTTCATTGACTTTACCTTATTTAAATTAATTCTACAGAATCTGTGTCTGAGAGTACTTTAGAATTAGTAAACAATAATCCCACGTATTCCTTTCCTCTCTGTAATCACACACCTCCAGGCTGATCGTTTCAGTGATTTTCTTCTGCAGGGCTTCACTGGCTGATTGGTGCATATCTGTTTGCTTTTTGATGACATCCCTCATGACTTGTGAAATGTTGTTTCTGAGTTGCTGAGATTCACGTAGTATCTGTTGATGCAGAATCCAAAGCCTGTTTGCACTCTTAATGATGATGGTAAGAGACAGAGAGAAAGATTAGATACCAACAGTTGTTAGCTTGTAATTTGGACTAAAAGGAAGGGTGAGGGACTTTAATGTAAAAGTGTCCTGGTTTACCTGGAGTGAACGGTCCGGTGGGGTCAGGTTTCTGTGAGAGGGGTGACGGATAGGTTTTCACACCCGCTGAGAGTGAGCCATGCTGGGGAAGCAGATCTATTACCCTGGACCTCTCAAAGGCACAATCCAACAACTGCTTACTGCTCTCAAGCCAAAGCCTCAAGTTAAAAAAACAACAAAAATCCAGTCTTGATGATTTAATTCTACTGAACATGCAAGTTCAACTTCATGCATTTTGTGTGAAAACAATATCCGACATATCTTAAATATCCAGCAAGGCCTATTTTTCACCTTTTGTTGAGTAAAAGTCTTCCTCAACATGCTGTCCAGTTCTTCTTTTTAGCACATTCAGGACTTTTCGTTCGTTGTGTAGAAGATCATCGGCTCCATCCCGTATCTTGACAAAAAATTTAACGGAAGCCATGATTTTGCACATAACTCTTTACATTTTGGAGATTCATATTTTAATCTCTTTGACTCCTGTGGAGTTCATTATAGTGTGGCTACTCACGGCCTCCGTCGTGGGTGGTCGAAATGTCCTGCCGTCAGCACTTTGCTGATTGACCAGCAATGCTTTCCTCAGACTGCGGAGTAGTTTCTCCAGTCGTTCCCTTAGATGCTCCACCCTGGTGTCCTCCTGCGTGACCCTGCCTGCTTGTCTGCGCAGGTGACCCTCCACCTCTCTCACACCCCGCATATATTCACCCACCATACCTGTGCTGACCAACGCACTCTGATCACGCAGGCCGGTGGGGGAAGGGGCCACTAGTGATTCTGGAAGTGAGCTATCAAAGAAAAACAAAGCTGCATCTAATAGAATTCTACTGATCATGTACAGTACATTTACCTTCAGACAGTTCATTTGCATATGCAAATGCATAATTCTAGTGTTTTCATACACTACCTTTCATAAGTCTGAGGTTGGTAAGATTTTTTTTCTCTTTTGCTCAGTAAGCCTGCATTTAAAAACAGGATTGTGCTTTTTTACATGTACTTTCTACACTCACCGGCCACTTTATTAGGTACCCCATGCTAGTAACGGGTTGGACCCCTTTTGCCTTCAGGAACTGCCTCAATTCTTCGTGGCATAGATTCAACAAGGTGCTGGAAGCATTCCTCAGGGAGTTTGGTCCATATTGACATGATGGCATCACACAGTTGCCGCAGTTCGTCGGCTGCACATCCATGATGCGAATCTCCCGTTCCACCACATCCCAAAGATGCTCTATTGGATTGAGATCTGGTGACTGTGGAGGCCATTTGAGTACAGCGAACTCATTGTCATGTTCAAGAAACCAGTCTGAGATGATTCCAGCTTTATGACATGGCGCATTATCCTGCTGAAAGTAGCCATCAGAAGTTGGGTACATTGTGGTCATAAAGGGATGGACATGGTCAGCAACAATACTCAGGTAGGCTGTGGCGTTGGACGATGCTCAATCGGTACCAAGGGCCCAAAGAGTGCCAAGAAAATATTCCCACACCATGACACCACCACCACCAGCCTGAACCGATTGATACAAGGCAGGATGGATCCATGCTTTCATGTTGTAGACACCAAATTCTGACCCTACCATCCGAATGTCGCAGCAGAAATCGAGACTCATCAGACCAGGCAACGATTTTTCCAATCTTCTATTGTCCAATTTCGATGAGCTTGTGCAAATTGTAGCCTCAGTTTCCTGTTCTTAGCTGAAAGGAGTGGCACCCGGTGTGGTCTTCTGCTGCTGTAGCCCATCTGCCTCAAAGTTCGACGTACTGTGCGTTCAGAGATGCTCTTCTGCCCACCTTGGTTGTAACGGGTGGTTATTTGAGTCACTGTTACCCTTCTATCAGCTCAAACCAGTCTGGCCATTCTCCTCTGACCTCTGGCATCAACAAGGCATTTCCGCCCACAGAACTGCCGCTCACTGGATGTTTTTTTCTTTCGGACCATTCTCTGTAAACCCTAGAGATGGTTGTGCGTGAAAATCCCAGTAGATTAGCAGTTTCTGAAATACTCAGACCAGCCCTTCTGGCACCAACAATCATGCCACGTTCAAAGTCACTCAAATCACCTTTCTTCCCCATACTGATGCTCGGTTTGAACTGCAGGAGATTGTCTTGACCATGTCTACATGCCTAAATGCACTGAGTTGCCGCCATGTGATTGGCTGCTTAGAAATTAAGTGTTAACGAGCAGTTGGACAGGTGTACCTAATAAAGTGGCCGGTGAGTGTATAGGGTTAGGACAAGGGTGTGGTTTGCGGATATTTGCTTGTAATTATGCATAATTTATAGTAATTACTATAGTAACTATATGTAATATGTAACTTTATAAAACGGGTAGTTCCGAATCCTTGATTCTGATTGGTCAAGAGCTGTGCTTTATTCACGATAAACACGGCTACGAGCCGCTTCACCCAACGGTTCTATTGATCGCTGCGCAACACTGCGGTTCTATGTTGTTTTTATTTGAGCTTTCATGCATTTTACACATTGGAACGTTGTTGCTGTTCACACTCGGGGACTATTTTTTCCAGCGGAAGGTAAGCTTTTAGTGATTTTACTTCAAGAAAGTTGCACTTATATTGTTTTTTACTTTAATATTGTGTGGCAACCGTTTTATAAAAGCAATAAGATACTCGAGGCAAGTGCTGTATCGTGAAATAAGTAACAGCTGAAGGGGTTGCAGGCACTCCGCTTCGCGTACGTGCCTAACAACGCCTTCAGCTGTTACTTATTTCACGATACAGCACAGCCTCTCGTACCTTATTGCTTTACTTAAAAAGTAATATTTGAAATATTATTACAATTTAAAACAACTTTTCTATTGTAATATATTTTAAAATATAGGCTACTTGTGGTTGATTGAAATTGGTTTAGTGGTCAATAATCCATAATTGTCGGTATCTCTAATAAAAACAATCACCTTAAAATCAACATGATAATGCAAAAGAATAGTATGTTTGTGGAAAAATATCGGATGGAATAAAAATAATATAAATCAATGCTTTAGCATTCCCACGAGAAACTTTGCATCCGTCAGCGAAAAATTTGCGGTTGTTCTCAGAGGAACGCGAACGCTTTGGGAAAGAACACAAAAGAATCGGAATATATGTCTATTTTCTGTAAGTCTATCTAATATTTTACATCACCTATAAAGTAACTATAAAAACAGGAAATCTGCGTTTAGAAATTCACAGCGCCACAAAGTTGTATTCACTATGTTCACAAATAAATAGCCCATGGAGTAGCCTAACTTTAGCCTAGGCTACTCTATATAAAAATGTTACGGATGCAAACTTTAATTAATGATGTTTTATCACGAAAATGTATTAAATGTAAGATATTCAGCGTCTTAACATAATATAACGTTCAATCATATACAACAAAAATGACAATCCGCAACAGTAAGGTGAAAACGTCATTGGCTGTATTGGCCAATCAGAAACCTACTAAACTGTCCGTTTGAGCTTTTAACTAAATGATAGGTAACGCTAGGTAACGTTAGGATAAACGAAACGAGATAATTAACTTTACATGTAATTAACACAAAACTACGGTGGCGTATTGCATTTACTTGAAGAAAAAAAATCTACTCTGTTTTTCTGAATTAACGACTTAATTATCTCAGAATTACAAGATAATTTTTCATGGAAAAAAGTTTTTGCTCTGGTTTTCTGAATTAACGACTTAATTTTTCATTAGAAAAAAAGTTTTGCTCTGTTTTTCTTAATTAACGACTTAGCCTAATTTTTCATGAGAAAAACAGTTTTTGCTCTGTTTTTCTGAATTAACGACTTAATTTTTCATGAGAAAAACAGTTTTTGCTCTGTTTTTCTGAATTAACGACTTAATTTTTCATGAGAAAAAAAAGTTTTTGCTCTGTTTTTCTGAATTAACAACTTTAATTTTTCATGAGAAAAAAAGTTTTTGCTCTGTTTTTCTGAATTAACGACTTAATTTTTCATGAGAAAAACAGTTTTTGCTCTGTTTTTCTGAATTAACGACTTAATTTTTCATGAGAAAAACAGTTTTTGCTCTGTTTTTCTGAATTAACGACTTAATTTTTCATGAGAAAAAAAGTTTTTGCTCTGTTTTTCTGAATTAACGACTTAATTTTTCATGAGAAAAAAAGTTTTTGCTCTGTTTTTCTGAATTAACGACTTAATTTTTCATGAGAAAACAGTTTTTGCTCTGTTTTTCTGAATTAACGACTTAATTTTTCATGAGAAAAAAGTTTTTGCTCTGTTTTTCTGAATTAACGACTTAATTTTTCATGAGAAAAAGTTTTTGCTCTGTTTTTCTGAATTAACGACTTAATTTTTCATGAGAAAAAAAGTTTTTGCTCTGTTTTTCTGAATTAACGACTTAATTTTTCATGAGAAAAAGTTTTTGCTCTGTTTTTCTGAATTAACGACTTAATTTTTCATGAGAAAAAAGTTTTTGCTCTGTTTTTCTGAATTAACGACTTAATTTTCATGAGAAAAACAGTTTTTGCTCTGTTTTTCTGAATTAACGACTTAATTTTCATGAGAAAAAAAGTTTTTGCTTTGTTTTTCTGAATTAACGACTTAATTTGTCATGAGAAAAAAGTTTTTTGCTCTGTTTTTCTTGAATTAACGACTTAATTTTTCATGAGAAAAAAGTTTTTGCTCTCGTTATTTCTGAATTAATTTTTCTTTCAGCAAAAAAAATGTTCTCATGAAAAATTAACTCGTTAATTCAGAAAAACAGAGCAAAAACTTTTGTTCTCATGAAAAATTAAATCATTAATTCAGAAAAACAGAGCAAAAAAAATTTTCTCATGAAAAATTAACTCGTTAATTCAGAAAACAGAGCAAAAAAAATTCTCTCATTAAAAATTAACTCGTTAATTCAGAAAAACAGAGTAGATTTTTTTTCTTCAAGTGAATGCAATACGCCACCGTATAAATCAGCCACCTATGGCTATAGTTCTGAGCTACTTTACCATTCTTCCAGTGGATTTAGGTCGAAATTCATCTTTCTTTTCCGAGTCATTCTCACGGTGGTCCTTCTCGTCACTGCAAGCTGTTAACTGAGGACTTGTGTGGGCAAAAGTCCCAACGCTGTGGCTGCGGTATCGTGTAGAAGAGTGTAGTTGATCTACGCGAGTTTGACGCGTCAGTTCCGCGGCGCGCAGAATCGAGCGGACAGTCGCGTCCCTCCAGCCTTTAGATCCCACAGCCACAGCCGGGATGCGGACTGGACGGACCGCTTCATGGTCACTCACGGTACTGCTGAACTACAGCAGCGTTACCATCGGCGGAACTATCCGAAGAATAACTCCAAATTGTTTGGGTTAAAATGAGTTGGTTGTCTCCAACGCAACAGTTCCTCAAGTGACCGGGGACGCGCACAGAGCTCTGATTGGGTAGCGCGAGACACACTAGTGAAGGCAGTTCAAGTTTGATCCATTCACACTGCAACTCAATCAGTGAGATCCTGTTACATGATGTGCGCGGGTCGAGTGCTGTGATGTAGAACAGACACCCAAATTAGTCTGTCACCCCATATCAATTATTAAAATAAGATTTATTTCGAAGAATGGATGGAGGCATGACAAATAATAAATTCTAGCTGTAATGTCGTATATCACAAGGCCCACTGAAGAATTTCTGATAAAAATCAATCACAATTCAACACACTACACCCCTGGTATTGATGTTACATTTAAATGCAAAATGTAAAAAATAAAATAATTAACTATATATATAATAGTACCTTAATTAAATTAATTATAATAACAAACTACTTTTTAAAACATATTTCTATGATTTGTATTAGGTAAAAACCTATTGAAATTATATATACTTGTATTTCCTTATGGTAGAAAAAAGGGACTTAAATTTAAAAAACAAATGTGTAATATGAAGTCATCCGTTTAGGTGTTTTTTTAGAGACATAATAATCACACAAAGCACACCAATTTGGATATTTGGGGCTTTATTGTCAAACCCCTGAGTTCTCAAGAAAGAACTTTTAATAAAAGAAAACCTCTAGAACTGCAAAACACACACAAACTTGAGGCTTCGTTTTAAATGTGATTTATGAGGTATGCATCAAGTCGTGGGGATTCCAGCTTACCCAAATAAAATAAGAAAATTAAAAAACATGTCATTTTCAGACAGTCTGTAAATCCTTCTACTGTGAAAAAGATTTTCCTACACTGGAACAAAGATAGCACATCCAAGTTAAGAATATATCTGCATCTCAAAAACAAATCAACATGAGAAAACATTTATAAATACAGGACAAATATAAGATCACTTGGAACAGAACATGGGGGAAAGATACAGTAAATCAAACAATAAGAGTAAAGCAGCATTCAACGTATTCAGCAGCCATAATCAATAAAAAAAATTAACCATTTAATAATAATAACAACAACATCATCATCAATTGAAGACTGTCGGGAAATTAATTATTAATAAGCAAATTATGTTTGAGTGCTGAAAAGGCACGTGTGTGTAACTATGTAAATCTTGGAACCACATATCTGACGGTGTGGGACGTAATCAGAACATTTTATGGCTGTTTTCAATCAAAATGACTAAAGCAACCTGTAATGGACCAATCATAAATTCATGTGAACTAAAAAAAATATTTCATTATATATCCTCAACTTTCCAAAATTCAGTTGAGCAATACGTCAGAACATAGATTGGCACTATTCACAACTTACTGCACACATTAGCCCATCTCAAATTCTTTGACTAAACTACAGAACTACCATACGAATTGAACCAGATCATCATTTCTGTTAGTTTAGTGCAGCAAATTGAAAGGCATAGAATTTAGACATTGCAGTCAATTAACAATATATTGTGCAGTTCAGTATTCACAGAGCATCATTAAACTCTCACACACTCACAGTGTGTGTTTGAGGGCTGTCTTGGGTCCAAGTCTGCTAGAGATGTTGTGCTTTAGTTCTGATAACACGCCATCCCGCTCCTCTAACTCCAGAAGAACTTGCTATGAAGGGCAAACAAAAAAAGATCACATGAATAATTTGTGCCCCCAGTGGATGTGCACACCTACAGTAAGCAGAGGCAGGTGACTTACCTCTATAAGTTTATCTCTCTTCTGAAGATTGTCCCTCAGTTTGACTTCCTCGAAAGCTCTCTCCTTATTCTCCTTCTTCCACCCAAGTTCAGCCTCCTTGGTCTCCTTGGTTTTCTCTCTCAGCTCCTTAAGTGTGTCTTTGAGTTGCTCTGATAGGGCAGTGATGGCACGTTTGTGATTTTCTCTTTGGTCCTGAAAGAGCATAGATGCATGTTGATGAACACTTACAAACCAGATCTTGAGAGTGCACTGGTTTGGACTCTCATTACTTAAATTGTGCCTACCATCCAATAAATCACAATCATTTTGTGCTCTGTTACTTTTGATATGAAAAAGTCCTAGCCTTCACATTTCTTCAATTTTATAATGTATTTTAAACAATAAAGGTGATGCTCTTTTTAATGTGGTGTGACGGATCGTTGTATAGCGCCAATGTTCATAACTCGTTAGATAGCTAGAAAAAATAACTCAAGAGGCGCATTTTGATAAATATATCTATGGAAGCTTGTTTCCGCCACAGAATGGAAATTAAAAAATATAATCGTCGACTTTTATCTCACAATTCTGACTTTTTTTTTCTCACAATTGCGAGTTTACGTCTCGCAATTCTGACTTTATTTATCAGAATTGCGAGATATAAAGTCAGAATTGCGAGATATAAAGTCATGCGATTGCGTGATATACAGTCATGCGATTGAAGAGATATAAAGTCATGCAATTGCGTGATATAAAGCTAGATGCGATTACGATATAAAGTCATGCGATTGCCAATTATAAAGTCAATTGTCGATTAGCGATGATATAAAGTTGATGGAGATGTAAAATTAGGATGGAGATAAAGTAGTCAAATGTGACAGTGTCAGACTTGCGGATATAAAGTCATGCGATTGCGAAGATATAAAGTCATGCGATTGCGAGATATAAAGTCATGCGATTGCGAGATATAAAGTCATACGATTGCGAGATATAAAGTCAGACTGCGACACAATTATGCAATTGGAAATATAAAGTCAATGCGATTGCAGATGAATATAAAGTAGACTATGACATAGAGTTAAACGTGATATAAAGTCATGACGATTCGTGATATATAAAGTCAATACGATCGTGAATATAAAGTCAGATGCGTGACATTAAAGTCAGAAGTGTGCGATTAAAAAGATATAAAGTCAGAATTGCGTGATATAAAGTCAAATAATTATTGCAGATATAAAGTCAGAATTGTGATAAATAAATGTAAAATTCAACAATTTAAAAGTAAAGTAACAAAGTTGAATGATATAAAATCAGAATTAAGCAGAATTTAAAGTCAGAAGTAAATAGCTGAAAGATACAAATAGAAGTTCAAACGCAATTGCGAGAATATAAAAATGGTCAAAGATTAAAGTTGAAGTGAAAGATTAATAAAATCATGAATAGAGCAGAATTGAAGATATAAAGTCAGAATTGCAAAGACAAAAATTCAAGAATTAAGCAAAATATAAAGTCAGAATTCGGCAGAATTTAAAGTACAGAGAATTGCGAGATATAAAGTAAGAATTAAGCAAGAGATATAAAGTCAGAATGTCGCGAGATATAAAGTCAGACTGTGAGATATAAAGTCAGAATTGCAGATATAAAGTCAGGAATTTGACAGAATTTAAAGTCAGAATTCAAGATATAAAGTTAGAATTGCAAGAATATAAAGTCAGAATTGCGAATATAAAGTCAGAATTACGAGATATAAAGTCAGAATTGAAAGATATAAAGTCAGAATTCCGGCAGAATATAAAAGTCAGAATTGCGAAAATATAAAGTAAGAATTGAATCGAAGAATAATATAAGTCAGAATTGCGAGATATAAAGTCATGAATTGCGAGATATAAAGTCAGAGATTGCAGAGATATAAAGTCAGAATTGATGAGAATATAAAGTCAGAAATTGCGAGATATAAAGTCAGAATTGCGAGATATAAAGTCAGAATTGCGAGAATATAAAGTCAGAATTGCGATTTTTTTTTTTTTCATTTAGTCTTATTATCTAATGAATGTTTGAATAAATCTGTCATGAAAACATGTTTTTATTACAGCATTTAAATGTTTATTTCAACAATGAATTGATTATTATTGATTATTCAAACATTTTTCAGTGGTTCGGTAAAAATGTATTTCAATGCATCACTAATTACTGGTATTGGTCAGAGCAATGCATGTACACACCACCAGGTGGCACAATTGCTTTTCTGTTGTATCAAAATAGAGACGACTGAGGTTTTGGAGATGTTCAGCACACTAAAAATGATTGGCAATGGGTGTTGTAAAAGCCACAATTGTGGAAATCAAACGTTACCAGCATGAGGTTTTCAGCGTCGGCTTAAGGCCGAGGAGAGTCTTGAGACTCTCTTGCAACATGGTGGTGCTGAGCTCCTCTCTATCTCTGAAGCTCGCCACCAGCAGAGCTTCTTTCTTCGCAGCTGATTAACCAATCCAGACTCAGCACCTCCCCCTTCCAACCCCCGTCCAATCAGAGAGTCTGAGAGTGCCTGTGAGGAAAAGTGAATAGTTAACTATTGGAAATTATACATTAACTAAATCAACTGCAAGGGAGGTCAAATCAAACAGCGAGCGGAGAGTCTACACCACATCTACCTGCACATCTCTGCATGAACTCTCGAGTGCCTCCTTTTAGCTGGGAAATATAGTCTTTGTTATCCTTTACCAGTGCAGTCAGGGCTGAATCTCTCTCTTTCCACACTTCCCATTCTTTCATCATCTCCTGTTGGGCTCGCTCTCGCTCTCCAAGCTCTACACGCAGGTGCTATTCGAAGACACAAAACATTGATTTTACTCTCAAAGTTGAGGGCTGAATCATTATTTCGTGTGACTTAATTTATTTGTAAAGAATGCAAACCTATTGAGAAACTAAACATTGCACTTTGAAAGCTCTGTTTTCAGTATAAGAGCCATCAATGCCTCATTTGCTAACAAATGTATAGCAGTCATGTATAACAGCAGCAGTCACTAACCAAGTGATTAAGTAAACATATGTGTGTACCGTTGAATTACAGCACTGTTTGTTTAACTCACGTTAATAACATCCTGGTTACACTGGAGCACAGTGTTGAGTGTGATGAAGTCTCGGTCTCGGTCTCTGGCTGCGTCCCTTGCGGCCTGCAGTTGTTTCTCCAGGGCTTCTCTCTTCGCTTGCATCTGACAGCTGAGCCTCCAAGACTGCCTGATTAAAAACGTGAACGTAGAAATAAAGTATAAGAACTATGGCTTGCACGTGCATCTGAGCATTCCTGGACCTCATTTGAAGCAAACATGAAGTGCTCATTTACCAAGTTAATTATCCTATACACAGCCAAATTTGGGTGTGTTAGCCAGAGCTTCATTGTATGCTCACACTGTGTACTTTTGCTATGTTTGTAAGGGTCAAATCACCAGCTTAAAACTGCTTAAAATGATGGCCCTCGCAGGTTGATAGTGAAAAGAAAAAGTTTTTTGAAAAAAGTCTCTATGACTGTATTTATTTGATCAAATATAGTAAAACAATGTTGTGAAATATTATTGCAAGTTTAAGTAACTGTGTTCTTTTTTATTTTATTTTAAAATGTAATTTATTATTGTGATGGCAAAGCTATATTTTCAGCATCATTATTCCAATTCTCTGTCACATGATCCTTCAGAAATCACTCTAATATGATGATTTGGTGACTATCAGTGTTAAACAGTTGTGCTGCTTAATATTTTTGTGGAAACCGTGATACTTTGTTTTTCAAGATTATTAGATTAATAGAAAGTTCGAAAGAACAGCAATATGAAAGACACTTTTGTGTTTACCGTCACGTTTGATTAAATAATTAATGCAGCCTTGCTGAATAAAAGCATTCATTTGTTGGTGCTACATAACAGTATTTATATAGTTTTTACCGTGCCCGCACCCTCAGATCACTTGGACATGGCTGTGGTTACAAGAGGTAAAAACTATATAAATACTGTTAGTTTCCTCACACATACCGCTCGTTTCGTGTCTTAGGCCATCAATGTGTACTTACATTTACGAGTCATTAAATCATGTTTAATCTGGACTTCTCTGTTCATGCTCTTTTAGGTGGGACCCCATAGGTCTCCATTATATGGCCCGACAGACAAGAACGGTTTGACCTAAAAATATCAAAATTGAAACTACTGCGGAAACAAAGACACCTACACCTTGGAAGCCTTTAAGGTAAACTAAAACATACCAAAAAATCATTTCAAAGTGAACTATCCCTTTAAGAGGACAGTTGGCTCATAAAGTGACTAAAATGCTTTCATTCCCTTTCAAATAATGGCACTAATTTTATTATAAGATTAGAGTTGGTCTTTACTGATTATAATTGGCTTAATTTTGGAACAACAGAAGTCTGAGCAAGTCGTCATTTACGAAACTCATCCTCATCACGTCAGACCTCACCTCACGTTCACTACATGTATCAGTCACTGCACTGGCCAGTTTTTTGATGAGTTGGTCTGATTCTACTCCCTGCTCAGCACACAGTGTCTGGATCAAAGTCACACATTCCTGAAGAGAGGAGAACACACAGGTCACTGACCTCCACACAATCTGGTTTATCCTGAATCTATAATGAGTTCATCAATACAGGACTCACCTGGATTACGTTCTCTCTGCTGTGTAGTGATTGGCTGAGACTCTCTATGAGGTCGTTTTTATTCTTTAAGCTGGTCTGTATTGCCAAAACAGATACAGATAGGTATTAGTCTCACAAACAGGCATTATTCCAAGCAAAATGACTCCATGTCATGCCTGAGGGATAGTTCGTGGCATTGTGACTTCTTATGACTGCATTCCATTAGTGTTGCATAACTGCTATCACCTCACACTAGAGCGCAACCATTCAATAGACTCAACCCAGAATGTACCAGTGCTGTGACCTTACAGCACTCTGTAAAATGCCGAATTAAGGTAGTATCACAAGAGACCGATTAAAGTATCTAGACACTTATGTCACACCTAATTCATTGCATTATATAACAATAAATCAAATCCAATAAAGCAAATGCTGCTAGAATTTCTCAGAACTAACTTCTCTCTTCTGAGCCATTTTTGCAATTAATTGTAAACGACTGATGTGAAGGTGATTTTTAGTTGATGTATGAAGTCAGGGGCCGTTTACATGACGCCATTTTCACCTATAAACGGTAAACATTTGTGTATTTGCCGTTCATTTACACGACAACCGTTTTTTCAGGCCTCAAAACACAAACTTTTGAAAACATGCTAGTTTTTGAAAATGATCTCATTATCGTCTCCATGTAAACAACAAAAATGTGAATTTGTGAAAAAGTTGCCATGCATATTACGTTTTCAGTCTATAAATGGTAAATGTAGTAAATTTAGAAAAAAAATAAATGTAGTCGTTTCAAGGATCAGTGTGAACGGGGACCATTTTGACAGACGTAGTAGTCTGTACGCGAAAACGCAAAGGACAAACTTTTTCGTTTTTAGTACATCGTTTCTGTGTAAACGTACCCTCAGTTCTTCTCAAGTTCACACAGGTGTCTCAACCAGCGCAGTCTCATCCCAAGACGTCATATAACTGACGTCTTGGAAGTACGTCAATATCCGCCTTTTTAAGGTACCGTCGGTTAGATGACGTTAACAGATCCTAACTCTACCCAGACCTAAACCTACCCCGTCACCTAACTGACGTTAAAGGTAAAGCGTCAGTTGTATGATGTCTTGGGATGAGACTGTGTTATCCCAAAAGAACAGGTGTAGTTCATCACTATAAATATTTTATTTGGCTTTAACAACCTGTCCAAATACTTCTATGAAGTGTTATTTTTAGTTTTCATTTTAGTAATTGACATTTATTCAATATTCAGTTTTATGTCATGTATTTTTGCAAATTTTCGACTTAAAACTTATTTGCCACCAAGCCAACATTTCTAATCTAATATTAATATTCTGCTTTATTTCAATTAACATATTGTTACATAACATACTGTTTTTCAATCTTACAAATTTCTTTGACACATTTTGCTTAATAGGGGCATTTATCTTTCTTTAAAATAAATAATCAAATACATTTTATATTTTGTCATCTAATGCAATAAAATAGTGTCTGGACCACGGAATTCATTCTTGATGATTTAGTTGAAAAATATAACATATTTAATATACGATTAAAGGGTACCTATTATGGCATTTAAAATGTTACTAATATTGTTCTGGGAGTACCCCAACAACAGTTTAACAAGCATGCAATGACAAAAAACCCTTTTGTTGTCTTATAATATGCATTTATTTTTACCTGATTTGCTCACCGACTCCCATATGAATCGATTTAGCGAGTCCTTTCCAAAACCCGCCTTTGCGTGACGCTAATCTGCGGTGATTGGTCAGATGACCTAGCCAAGTTGTGATTGGTATTCTCTGTGCAGAGTGTGTCGGAATAAACTCGGTACTGATCCTTCCTTCAGTATCAGCCGGCTCGCGAATCCATACTTTATAGCATTTAGGTTTGTGAAGCAATCATCTTCAAAATGACGCGAACACAGAACAAGGTTTGGGCTATACTTGTGTGGTATACTTGTATATATGAACTGTAGCCACTTCGTCTTCAAATGCTCCTCTCCTGGCAGATGAAAAAAGTTCGCTTTTGCGTCGCACTTCAAAACAGAGCGTCTCGTCGACATGATTGTTTTCCGGTTTTCCTTGGCGTCTCAGAGCGCAATAAGTGGGTGTTTCTTATTCAAATAACTTGTCAAGTTGACGTCAACTAGACAAAGGAAAAGCATCGTTCGTTGAACGATTACATATGCGAGAGACTCAGAGTCGACTCTTACTTTTGAGAGACAATAACTTTGTATACGGTGAACTTTCATTTTTAAAACTTTGCAGGATGTTTTCGTTCACTTAGATCTATGTTACAAACTACATGAAGGGCAATTTTCAAAACTCCATAATAGGTACTCTTTTAAGGCTTAAAGAAGAAAGCACATCAAAATCCAGCAGCTGTGAAACCTGTTATGAAAGAAACGCCGACTAAAGCCCAGGGCGAACTCCTCTGGTTTGGGAAGATTCTTGGATGAGGTGTGTTTGTGTCTTTTTAAAAACATCCACACACACCTTCTGTAATATACCCTATATAAGGCATCATTTGAAACCAAATTTGAAAACAAAAAGTCAACAGAAAGATTGAGAGGGTGTGTCACAGGCGTGCTGTGATAAGTCTCCAAAACACAATGCTCACAGTGCACACTTCAGTGCACCATACCATTAAACGTAATTATCCCTGCCCCGTCTCACTCACCACTTGTGGAGACTTCAACTGCTTGGCAGGAGCGCCGGTTGCTGGTTTGTTGGTCTCCCTGAGCTGAGCCTCAAGAGTTCTGATGTGAACCTGAGCTTGAACAAGTTGTTCACGCAACTGCTTCACAGCAAGGGTGCACCTTACCTGTACACGACTAAAGAAAAGAGGGATGAGGATGAACGGCAAGGTATGAAAAAGAGGTTGAATGTTTTTATAAAACAGTCCAACAGCCCTCACCTCTTTTTGTAATGGCATAAAGTCATCTTTTAGCTCGGATCAGGATGTCGTTGTTCTCTTCTTCAAACTCATCCTCCGTCCCCATTGTCCCCATCTCTGAAATTGAGGACCCTCACTAACCCTGCTTTCAGATCTACCTCATCCTTCCCATTCTGCACGTCCCCTCTGTCTAACACGGGAATACGACTTCCAGAAGGTGACCTTACTGGCTTTCCTTCAATTCCCCTCAACTCTTTGAAAACGGTGTTCTATAATGGCCGAGTGCTCCTCTTGCCAATCAAACACATCAGTGCCGTCTATTGAGTCCAGCGATTGGACGGAGGCAGTGCGGGATCGAGAATTCGCAAAGAATGACAGGAACCAGACAGCGAGGCGGGGCTTGATCTGACAGATGGCACGCTCAACCAATGAAGGGGCATGCTGCTAGATTTGTCTCGAGAGAGGCCCAATGGCGTGAAGGCTTGATCGGGCAAGTGACGTGAAATCCCACAAACGGACTCGTAGTCTGAGTCGGACACCCTCAAGGAGTCACAACACTCACACTTCTTGCCCTGATGACACCGTTTCCCTGTTTTCCTATAATACGGACAGGACTCGGCTTTCTCGGACCACCATTCGTACTGGGAGAGGGCCATGTTGTCCCTCAGGATTTCTCGATATCCTTCCCCCTACTGAATTCTTCCTGTCCCCTTCATCCTCACTGGAGCTTTCTCTTTCTTTTTTGAACTAACAGAGTGGCGCTGATCGTACATGCTTCGCACCCATCGCCTAATCTTGTCTCTTTCCTGAGTGAGTTTTCTGGAGTCTCTCACTCGACAGCATTCGAACTCGGGCGATAACAGTGTCGAACTTGAAAACTCGCTCCAGAACGGACACACACTTGCCACACAAAAACTCCCCCTGACCGGCTCCGCGTAGTACAGGCTGCTCTAGTATGTGTGTCAGCACACTGAGCAGGTCAATTCCTTCGTGAGGGGTGGAGCAGGCCGCGGGAATTCGAAGAGCGAACGGGAGGAGCTGAGAGATAAAGTGCTTCCTAGAATTAAAAAATAAGAACAAAAAACAAGCACATAATTATATTTAAACATGCAATTAAAAAAAAATAGCGTCACAAATCAATGCATTTTTCCCCTCGGTTTCATTTAATAGCATTTTAAAAATGATTCAGTAATACCAAACAAATGTAAGTTGTTGGAGATGTGCTCTGAAGTTCGTACCCCATGGGCTGCTTTGTGCTGATCTGGGCAAGCTTCCCTTGCTAGAAAAGTCTGTTGGGGTCTGAGGTTGTGCCCCTTTCTGTTCTGACCTGCATACAACCATCGCCTCTGGTTACCCTGCAGGTCATTACCACAGATGCGGCATCCTTCACTTTTACCTCGTGTAGTCATCATAAATACAGCAGGTGACCTATAATAATATTAAGAATAATAAACCAACTATAAAAAACAAACAATAAAAACACTCACCTAAAGGATTATTAGGAACACCATACTAATACTGTGTTTGACCCCTTTTTGCCTTCACAACTGCCTTAATTCTATATGTGGCATTGATTCAACAAGGTGCTGAAAGCATTCTTTAGAAATGTTGGCCCATATTCATAGGAGAGCATCTTGCAGTTGATGGAGATTTGTGGGATGTACATCCAGGACACGAAGCTCCCGTTTCCACCACATCCCAAAGATGCTCTATTGGGTTGAGATCTGGTGACTGTGAGGGCTATTTTAGTACAGTGAACTCATTGTCATGTTCAAGAAACCAATTTGAAATGATTCGAGCTTTGTGATATGGTGCATTATCCTGCTGGAAGTAGCCATCAGAGGATGGGTACATGGTGGCCGTAAGGCCAGAAACAGTGCTCAGGTAGGCCTTGGCATTTAAACGATGCCACCATTACACCACCACCAGCCTGCACAGTGTTAACAAGGCATGATGGATCCATGTTCTCATTCTGTTTACGCCAAATTCTGACTCTACCATCTGAATGTCTCAACAGAAATCGAGACTCATCAGTCCAGGCAACATTTTCCAGTCTTCGACTGTCCAATTTTGGTGAGCTCTTGCAAATTATAGCCTCTTTTTCCTATTTGTAGTGGAGATGAGTGGTACCCGGTGGGGTCTTCTGCTGTTGTAGTCCATCCGCCTCAAGGTTGTGTGTGTTGTGGCTTCACAAATGCTTTGCTGCATACCTCGGTTGTAACGAGTGGTTATTTCAGTCAAAGTTGCTCTTCTATCAGCTTGAATCAGTCGGCCCATTCTCCTCTGACCTCTAGCATCAACAAGGCATTTTCGCCCACAGGACTGCCGCATACTGGATGTTTTTCCCTTTTCACACCATTCTTTGTAAACCCTAGAAATGGTTGTGCATTAAAATCCCAGTAACTGAGCAGATTGTGAAATACTCAGACCAGCCCGTCTGGCACCAACAACCATGCCCGGTCAAAATAGCTTAAATCACCTTTATTTCCCATTCTGACATTCAATTTGGAGTTCAGGAGATTGTCTTGACCAGGACCACACCACTAAATGCATTGAAGCAACTGCCATGTGATTGGTTGATTAGATAACCGCATTAATGAAAAATTGAACAGCTGTTCCTAATAATCCTTTAGGTGAGTTTATATCAAGTACATATCAAGATTTTGACTAAAACATTCTGGAAAAAAACAATGCACAATGGGTGCTGGTGGATGAAGCCAATGCAATGAAATCTGGCATTAAGGTAAATAATAATTTAAAAGGAATAGATCACCCCAAATAATAATCATGATAAATGACATCAGTGGAAACATTCTTCGAAATTCTCCTTGAAAGTCCCATGGGGATAAAATAATAATTTACAAAATTATACAGCAATATACTTCCCTCTGAGTGCTTTTAAAGCACTCTAGCACAGTTTATATACACAACACACCTGAGTAAATCTGTCAGTAGTTGTATTGTAGTGGTTAATCACTGTTGTCCTTTGGCTGGGGTGGATCCAGTGAATGACAGCCCACTCTCCCCTAATGACAGTCAATGTTTACATGGGCTGGGACACTGGCCTTGAGCACTAAACACACACACACACACACACTTCAATATATGATTATTTTTCACCTCAAAGATTTTTTATTTTGTTGTAAAATGCTTTATAAAACAAACCTAATGAAGAATTTAAGTGGATGCCACAATAGCTTAGTTCACCCAGAATGAAAAAAAAAAAAAGTCACCACAGAAATTTAACGTTACTCTTATCATATTTTTACAAACCTGTATGACTTGCTCCCTTCATTGGAAACCGAAAAGGAAATGACAAACAAAACGTTAGGGACTGACGGTCACTTTTCGCCCTCATTCTATGAAAGTGAACGGTGACTCTGGCTGTCAGTCTGCCTAACATCGCCGTTTCACAAAACGAAAGAACAGAGGTCTGGAACAACTTCAGATGAATGATGACAAATATTTTCATTTTTTGGGTGAACTGTTACGTTAAATCCAATCTACGAAACCTAGCACGAGCGCTTTCAATTCAAGGCGCAGATTGAAAACACAAATTATTATGTAGAAAAAAGTGACGCGTTGGCAGAGAACTTTCCACACGATGACTACGTTAATCTCAGCAACGCTGTTTTACTCTCGTGTAGGCTACTCATTCAAAAATGATTTTAAACCTCTATCAGAGCGCTTTAACCACAGCTGATATGAACGCGAAACTGACTTTTGGCTTCACGGAATGTCATAATGACCCGGCAGAGGACAAAACATGATATGATAGACCAAACAACTTTTCAACACAGTCGTCAACTGGCCTGATAAGTTGCGAGAAACGAAAATATCCCACTACAACCGCAAAAGTACAGATTAATTCGCTTACCGACGCTCAGGAAGTGATTCCTCGGTCTCGAACAGAAGCTCTCGCGCATCCGGACCGGAGTGACAGTCACCGCGCGCCCACTCTACCTTGCTGACGTCATCATAAATACCTGTTCAAGCCCGCAGCTGCGTGGCGCACTCCAGCTGTTTGCGCGACCATGCGCATTAAAGATGAGATTTAACTAGGCTATATATCAAGTATATATCAAAAATACAGAATAGCAGTTGTGTGATCTGTTGTTACAATTTTAATTAATAGTTTTCTAAATATCCTAATTTATATCTGTAATGCAACACTGATATTTCGTCTGATATTTCCATTTCATTACTCTTCAGTGTTACATGATCCTTCAAAAATTATTCTAATATGCTTATTTATTATGTTGGAAACAGTTGTGCTGCTTAATATTTTCTATAACCTGTGATAATTTTTTCAGGATTCTTTGATGAATAAAAAAATAAGGAAAAAAATAAAAATAAGGATAAAATATAAATCTTGTGTAAATATATAGGCTATTCTAGTGTTCAAAAGTTTGGGGTCAGAGGTTTCTTTCTTTTTTGAAAGGACGTAATACTTTTAATCAGCAAAGATGTATTAAATAAAAATGATCGTAAATATTTCTATTGTTAGAAAAAATATATATATATATATATTGGAATAAATACAAGTTAATTCCTTTTTTAACTTTTTAATAATGAACAATACTTCTTCAGCATTTGTTAATCTTTGGTAATATTAATTTCAACATTTACTAATACTTTATTAAAATCTTGTTAACATTAGTTAATGCACTGTGAACTAACATGAACAAACAATGAACAGCTAGATTTGTATTAACTAACGTTACCAAAGAATAGCAAATACAGTAACAAATGGGTTAGTTCATGTTAGTTAATGCATGAACTAATGTTTAATAAATGAACCTTATTGTAAAGTGTTACCAAAAATATTAAGAATCACAACTGTTTCAAATTAGCATATTAAAATGATTTCAGAAGGATCATGTGACAGTGAAGACTGGAGTAACAAATGCTGAAATTTCAACTTTGCATCACATAAATAAATTATATTTTAAAGTATATTTAAATAGAAGTATTATTTTAAATTGTAATAATATTTCAAGTCTTTTTCTGTATTATTGATCAAATAAATGCATGCTTGGTGAGCATAAGAGACTTCTTTTAAAAACATAAAAATGTTTCCAGTAATGTTTCCAAACTTTTGAGCTGGTACAAATATATGAACACACACACATTTTTTGCAATCATTATACTTTTTTTGATAACAATTTAATCATTTATTTTTATTAAAAAATATTAGTATCTCTTTAAATAGAATTAGAAAACTAACAAACAATCTACTCACAATATTCAAACTAATTTGACATAAAATAAACTAAAAAACAACAGCAGAAAATCATCCATTGTCTACAGATAATAAATTATCACATTCTGTCATAAGCAAAGAAAATATCTCAGTTGATTAACAAGAGTACAATCATAATCTGCACAAGACATGATTACATTCAGGATTGCGAGGCCATCAGTTTGTTTCTGTCTCTGTAGATTAGGTGAGCCACTTTGTCTATGCAGTTCTGGTAGACAGTGAGGTTTGAATGCCAGGATGTATGGTGAACACCAGGGACGACACACTTGACCACGGCTCCTTTTGAGTTTAATGTTTTCAGGCCAAAAGCATCTCTTAGATACCACTGGGGAGAGTGGAAATGGTTAGGATTACTAAATTGCACTAGCAAATACAAACCATGAACAACTTAAACTAATTAATGACCAGAAATGAATGCTTCCACTCACATCCTGCTTTTCCATCTCAACCACCGTTTCATTACTGTCATAAAACCCAAACATACTGTGGGGGAAAAGAGATTAACAGTAAAAAGATATGAAACGATGATTATTCAGGACCTACATTTTAGAGATGGCAAACAAAAGGCACCACATAATCCTATTAGACCTTTTAAAGTTCAAACGCCACTTTAAATATTTCTCACGTTCATTCCAGTCGGCTGAACTGGCACAGGTTAACCCTTTAGACGTAAGGCGGTCGAACTCTGATAAACGTTAGATGCTCAATATCATGTGATAATATACATTATTAACTAAAACTATTTAAAACGTTTCTAAATAAAGCTGAAATAAAAATGTAAATATTAGTTGAAAAACTAGAAATGTTGGCTTTGAACTAAATGAAAAGTAAGATTTACTTGAATTGAAGGGATAGATCATCCAAAAAATAAAATTCTGTCATCATTTAGTCACCCTTATGTTGTTTCTTTCTTCTGCTGAACACAAAGGAAGATATTTTGAAGAATGTTGGAAGTCAATGGTCCCCCATTGACTTCCATTATATATTTTCCATACTATGCAAGTCAGTTTAAAGGAGTAGTTCACTTTTAAAAAATTTTGGCTATTAATTTACTCACCCCCATGTCATCCAAGATGTCCATGTGTTTCTTTCTTCAGTCGAAAAGAAATGAAGGTTTTTGATGAAAACATTCCAGGATTTTTCTCCATATAATGGACTTCAATGGGAACCAAACGGTTCAAGGTCTAAATGAGAGTTTCAGTGCAAACTGTTCAAATGGCTTTAAACGATTCCAGACGATGTGTTAGGGTCTAATCTAGCGAAATGTTCGGTCATTTTAAAAAATAAATAAAAAACGTTTACGTTTTATAAGCACAAATGCTCGCCTTGCTCTGTTCTGTGATGTGTGTTCGTGACTCTGGTACAAACTCGTTCGTCAAAATGAACAAATCTTTTTTGAGTCATTTGGTTCATTCAACAAACAATATGAACGAAATGACTCGAAAAAAAGATTTGTTCATTTGAAGCTGCACTGAAACTCTCATTTGGACCTTGAACCGTTTGGTTCCCATTGAAGTCCATTATATGGAGAAAATCCTGTAATGTTTTCATCAAAAACCTTAATTTCTTTTCAACTGAAGAGAAGAAACACATGGGGTGAGTAAATTATCAGCAAAAGTGTTTTAAAAGTGAACTACTCCTTTAAACGGTTTGGTTACCGATATTCTTCAAAAGATCTTCTTTTGTGTTCAAGAATTTTTGGGTGAACTATCCCGTTAAACCTATCGCAATATTAATAATAATAATAAAGTAACAAAAGCCCCATTGACTTCCATTATATATTTTTCCATACTATGCAAGTCAGTTTAAAGGAGTAGTTCACTTTTAAAAAATTTTGGCTATTAATTTACTCACCCCATGTCATCCAAGATGTCCATGTCTTTCTTTCTTCAGTCGAAAAGAAATGAAGGTTTTTGATGAAAACATTACAGGATTTTCTCCATATAATGGACTTCAATGGGAACCAAACGGTTCAAGGTCTAAATGAGAGTTTCAGTGCAAACTGTTCAAAGGGCTTTAAACGATTCCAGACGATGAGTTAGGGTCTAATCTAGCGAAATGTTCGGTCATTTTAAAAAATAAATAAAAAAACGTTACGTTTTATAAGCACAAATGCTCGCCTTGCTCTGTTCTGTGATGTGTGTTCGTGACTCTCGTACAAACTCGTTCGTCAAAATGAACAAATCTTTTCGAGTCATTTGGTTCATTCAACAAACAATATGAACGAAATGACTCGAAAAAAAAGATTTGTTCATTTTAAAGCTGCACTGAAACTCTCATTTGGACCTTGAACCGTTTGGTTCCCATTGAAGTCCATTATATGGAGAAAATCCTGTAATGTTTTCATCAAAAACCTTAATTTCTTTTCGACTGAAGAAAAGAAACACATGGGGTGAGTAAATTATCAGCAAAAGTGTTTTAAAAGTGAACTACTCCTTTAAACGGTTTGGTTACCGATATTCTTCAAAAGATCTTCTTTTGTGTTCAAGAATTTTTGGGTGAACTATCCCGTTAAACCTATCGCAATATTAATAATAATAATAAAGTAACAAAAGCCCCATTGACTTCCATTATATATTTTTCCATACTATGCAAGTCAGTTTAAAGGAGTAGTTCACTTTTAAAAAATTTTGGCTATTAATTTACTCACCCCTATGTCATCCAAGATGTCCATGTCTTTCTTTCTTCAGTCGAAAGAAATGAAGGTTTTTGATGAAAACATTACAGGATTTTCTCCATATAATGGACTTCAATGGGAACCAAACGGTTCAAGGTCTAAATGAGAGTTTCAGTGCAAACTGTTCAAAGGGCTTTAAACGATTCCAGACGATGTGTTAGGGTCTAATCTAGCGAAAATGTTCGGTCATTTTAAAAAATAAATAAAAAAACGTTACGTTTTATAAGCACAAATGCTCGCCTTGCTCTGTTCTGTGATGTGTGTTCGTGACTCTCGTACAAACTCGTTCGTCAAAATGAACAAATCTTTTCAAGTCATTTGGTTCATTCAACAAACAGTATGAACAAAATGACTCGAAAAAAAGATTTGTTCATTTTGAAGCTGCACTGAAACTCTCATTTGGACCTTGAACCGTTGGTTCCCATTGAAGTCCATTATATGGAGAAAATCCTGTAATGTTTTCATCAAAAACCTTAATTTCTTTTCGACTGAAGAAAGAAACACATGGGTGAGTAAATTATCAGCAAAAGTGTTTTAAAAGTGAACTACTCCTTTAAACGGTTTGGTTACCGATATTCTTCAAAAGATCTTCTTTTGTGTTCAAGAATTTTTGGGTGAACTATCCCGTTAAACCTATCGCAATATTAATAATAATAATAAAGTAACAAAAGCCCCATTGACTTCCATTATATATTTTTCCATACTATGCAAGTCAGTTTAAAGGAGTAGTTCACTTTTAAAAAATTTTGGCTATTAATTTACTCACCCCATGTCATCCAAGATGTCCATGTGTTTCTTTCTTCAGTCGAAAAGAAATGAAGGTTTTTGATGAAAACATTACAGGATTTTTCTCCATATAATGGACTTCAATGGGAACCAAACGGTTCAAGGTCTAAATGAGAGTTTCAGTGCAAACTGTTCAAAGGGCTTTAAACGATTCCAGACGATGTGTTAGGGTCTAATCTAGCGAAATGTTCGGTCATTTTAAAAAATAAATAAAAAAACGTTACGTTTTATAAGCACAAATGCTCGCCTTGCTCTGTTCTGTGATGTGTGTTCGTGACTCTCGTACAAACTCGTTCGTCAAAATGAACAAATCTTTTTCGAGTCATTTGGTTCATTCAACAAACAATATGAACGAAATGACTCGAATAAAAAGATTTGTTCATTTTGAAGCTGCACTGAAACTCTCATTTGGACCTTGAACCGTTTGGTTCCCATTGAAGTCTATTATATGGAGAAAATCCTGTAATGTTTTCATCAAAAACCTTAATTTCTTTTCGACTGAAGAAAGAAACACATGGGTGAGTAAATTATCAGCAAAAGTGTTTTAAAAGTGAACTACTCCTTTAAACGGTTTGGTTACTCGATATTCTTCAAAAGATCTTCTTTTGTGTTCAAGAATTTTTGGGTGAACTATTCCGTTAAACCTATCGCAATATTAATAATAATAATAAAGTAACAAAAGCCCCATTGACTTCCATTATATATTTTTCCATACTATGCAAGTCAGTTTAAAGGAGTAGTTCACTTTTAAAAAAATTTGGCTATTAATTTACTCACCCCCATGTCATCCAAGATGTCCATGTCTTTCTTTCTTCAGTCGAAAAGAAATGAAGGTTTTTGATGAAAACATTACAGGATTTTCTCCATATAATGGACTTCAATGGGAACCAAACGGTTCAAGGTCTAAATGAGAGTTTCAGTGCAAACTGTTCAAAGGGCTTTAAACGATTCCAGACGATGAGTTAGGGTCTAATCTAGCGAAATGTTCGGTCATTTTAAAAATAAATAAAAAAACGTTACGTTTTATAAGCACAAATGCTCGCCTTGCTCTGTTCTGTGATGTGTGTTCGTGACTCTCGTACAAACTCGTTCGTCAAAATGAACAAATCTTTTTCGAGTCATTTGGTTCATTCAACAAACAATATGAACGAAATGTACTCAATAAAAAGATTTGTTCATTTTGAAGCTGCACTGAAACTCTCATTTGGACCTTGAACCGTTTGGTTCCCATTGAAGTCTATTATATGGAGAAAATCCTGTAATGTTTTCATCAAAAACCTTAATTTCTTTTCGACTGAAGAAAGAAACACATGGGTGAGTAAATTATCAGCAAAAGTGTTTTAAAAGTGAACTACTCCTTTAAACGGTTTGGTTACCGATATTCTTCAAAAGATCTTCTTTTGTGTTCAAGAATTTTTGGGTGAACTATCCTGTTAAACCTATCGCAATATTAATAATAAAGTAACAAAAGCCCCATTGACTTCCATTATATATTTTTCCATACTATGCAAGTCAGTTTAAAGGAGTAGTTCACTTTTAAAAATTTTGGCTATTAATTTACTTACCCCTATGTCATCCAAGATGTCCATGTCTTTCTTTCTTCAGTCCAAAGAAATGAAGGTTTTTGATGAAAACATTACAGGATTTTCTCCATATAATGGACTTCAAATGGGAACGCAAACGGTTCAAGGTCTAAATGAGAGTTTCAGTGCAAACTGTTCAAAGGGCTTTAAACGATTCCAGACGATGTGTTAGGGTCTAATCTAGCGATATTCGTATTTGATACATCTAGCGTTTGGTTATCGATATCTTCAAAAGTGAACTATCCGTTAAACCTATCGCAATATTAATAATAATAATAAAGTAACAAAAGCACATCATTAAATAACTAAAAATAAACTAAACGTGAAAATAAAAGCTCATTCACAGTAACGCTGATGCAGAGACCTTGACTCCCATGGTGTAATAACGCCGTCATCTGGTCTGCCGATCAGCACCAGTGTCTCAATGCGCAGGAAGCTGTCTTGCCACGCTGAGAGGGAACAGAAACACACAACACAACATGACTCAAGGCCACTGAACTGAAAGTGCACAAACAACCAGCTCAGTTGCCCATATTGTAATCTTAAACTACCTGTTAAATTGGCATTGTTTATCTCTCCATTGAGTGGAGCCAGATAGACGCTGCTCTTTAAGTATTTCTCTCTTGGTGCGGATTACAGAGACAAAAAGGCAAAAAATAGAAGATTCACACTCACAGTAAATCAAATGAAATACAGTGAACACATTGTTGAGTGAAAGTGACGCATCTGCTTACCATTCCAGTAGTTGCAGATAGATATTTTTTGTCCATGTGTAGTGTAACAAAAATAGTACAGTCTTGACTTGATGAATTTAGGGAAAAAGTATTTCAAATAACTCGAATCTGTAGAAGCATGGACAAAGCACTTTATTAATGTGTTTTTATGTTTCTTTAGAGAAAACAGATGTTACGCGTGTAGTTTAGTGAGGATTTGACTGACCTCCATACTGGCCAGCTAATGGTGAAGACAGGAGTATCAGAGAGTGAACATTGTGTGTAGGAAGGGTAGCAAGAATCTCCTTGACATATTAAACCACCTGAGAACATTTTTTTTGATCAGCGAGGACACATTAAATTGATCAAAAGTCACAATTTTTTTATAAATGCTATTTCTATTAACTGTAGAATGCTGAAAAAATGTATCACAATTTTCACAGAGTATATTAAGAGTAATGGAGCTGCTGAAAATTCAGAATAATTTACACTTTCAAATATATTCAAATATAACATAGTTCATTTAAATTGTAATTATATTTCACAAATTGACTGTTTGTACTGTAATTTTAATCCAAGCCTTGGTGAGAATAAGAGCCTTAAAAATGTATTTTGAATTGTAGTGCATATATAACAACAGCTTATGATTAGATGAATGAGTTTAGATGACCTTGTGAGAAGCAGATGAGATGGACACCATCTTTCAGCGCTCTTCATGATGGGTCTGATGGCCTCTCTGAAGCTCTCTACCTGTTGCCACAGTGGCTTCATACTGGCAATGTAGTCATACAGGCCTATTGTGGTCACATTGGTACCTGGATGAGACTAAGACAGTGAAAAGAGAAGTTAGTGAGTTTCAGCTTAGATATAAAAAAGGAGAACTATGCCCTGTGTGGTGATCTGAAACCGAAAAACTTATGCAAGTCAAAACCTAAGACTGTGATTTTAATAAGGCAGGTGTTTTTTGTGTGTTTTGACCCAAAATGTACCCATTCAAAAATGTTATGCAAGTTTTATGTTGTTTTTTTGTATGTAGCCAAGTTTTATAGATCAATTTGTTTGGAAATGAGAAATGTAATAAAAAAAAACAGAAGAGCATTTATGTTTCTTAAATTAAACCCACACACAAACACAATTCACAAAATACTGTACAAAAAACAAAAACAAAAGTTGTGCAAAAAATGCCGTTTTATTGTGAGTAGTTAAACTAAGTTAACTAAAAACAGAAGAGCATTTGATTTCGATAGATAGATAGATAGATAGATAGATAGATAGATAGATAGATAGATAGATAGATAGATAGATAGATAGATAGATAGATAGATAGATAGATAGATAGATAGATAGATAGATAGATAGATAGATAGATAGATAGATAGATAGATAGATAGATAGATAGATAGATACGATATCTTAGCCTACCTGATGGATAAATTTCGCCAACATCTCGAACTGTTTGGGCCCATCAAATATCCCGTGAACAATAATTACTGGTCTGTATCCCATGACGGAAGACAACAGTAATACAGCACATATTATAACACATGGTCTGCAGCCATCACTCGTCATCAATCCCCCATGACTTACTCCAAAACAACGTCTCACGAGTCATAAAAATCAATACACTGAAACCAAATATCTATTTTAATTAACCAAAATTATATTTGGTATCCAAGTAGACTGTTCTAACAGTGCATGTCAAGTTCTGCCAATAGATTTGAGCCTCGTTCTCTCTCAGGCGTTTATAAATATACGTTGTTCCGCATGTGATGTTTGAGGTGATGCTGACCTCTTCCTGTCTAATCAGTTGATGTGGTTTAACTGAAGAAATGAAAGCAAACCATTTCAGGTTATTATGTTTCACATTGTTTCTACCTTTATTTTAATGCAATCAATTAATACGAAAGCCAGCCGTTTTCAAACTTTGTTGAGCATCAGGCAGCCACATCTATCGAAAGTAGCTCGTCGATTAGACTGAAAATACATTGTTCAACATTCTTTGCAAAATATACACTGCCGTTAAAAAGTTTTTTTATTTTATTTTTATTTATTTATTTTTTTAAAGTTGGCTAGCTTCCGCTCATTTGATTGAAAATACAAAAAGCAGTAATATTGTGAAATATTATTAAAGCGGAATTTTTAGCATCATAACTCCAGGCTTCAGTGTCACGTGATCCTTCAGAAATCATTACTAATATGATTTGATGCTCAAGACATAATTCTCATTATTAATGTATCAATATTGAAAACTGTTACACTGTTTTATTTCAAGATCATTTGACGAGTAGAAAGTTCAAAAGAACAGAATTTATCTGAAATAGAAATCGTTTGTAACATTTAACACTACTGTTCAAAAGTTTATGGATCAGTAAGAATTTTCATTTTATTTTTGGGGGGAAATAAATAAAATAAATCAATACTTTTATTAATCAAGGATTGATTCAATTGATCAAAAGTTACAGTAAATGACATTATAATGTTACAAAAGATGATACTTTCTATTCATCAAAGGATCCTGAAAAAAATGTACACAACTCTTTTCAACATTGATAATGATAATGAATGTTTTTTGAGCATCAAATCATCATATTAGAATGATTTCTGAAGGATCATGCGACACTGAAAACTGGAGTAATGATGCTGAAAACTGCAATTATTTTTAGGGAAATGCACAGCTAAAGTACTTCCAGAGAGGGTGATTATCTTTTGGAAAACACACGGTACTTCCAGGTAGGGCAGTTATTTTTAGGGAAACGCACAGCTAAAGTACTTCCTGGCAAGGTGTGACCACATTACAGTTCCATATCACTTTGCTAAATGATTTTAGTTATTTCTGCAAACAGCAAATAAAACCAAAACCCACAATGATACTGAACAAGCCCATAGATATAGTAGACAATAGGATAAAAACTGCAAATTGTTTTGGGTATTTTGGGTCAAAGTTTTGTTGTACTTTCTTTCTTCTGCTCTCTCCCATTTAAACGCGCACAGTATGGACACACTCTCACACAGAAATGTGTTGTCAGTGCTTCTCTGATGATTTTATCAGTAAAATAGTTTAACAACTTAAAAGCTATACATGAATTTCTCACAAGACAATAACGCCGTTGTTCTTGAAGTAGTTAAACTTATAGTTTTGCTTGAGATGCTGCCGAACACTGTTGAGAGACACTTCACATGCGTCTCTCTCTCTCTCTCTCTCTCTCTCTCTCTCTCTCTCTCTCTCTCTCTCTCTCTCTCTCTCTCTCTCTCTCTCTCTCTCTCTCTCTCTCTCTCTCTCTCTCTCTCTCTCTCTCTCTCTCTCTCTCTCTCTCTCTCTCTCTCTCTCTCTCTCTCTCTTCTCTCTCTCTCTCTCTCTCTCTCTCTCTCTCTCTCTCTCTCTCTCTCTCTCTCTCTCTCTCTCTCTCTCTCTCTCTCTCTCTCTCTCTCTCTCTCTCTCTCTCTCTCTCTCTCTCTCTCTCTCTCTCTCTCTCTCTCTCTCTCTCTCTCTCTCTCTCTTTGGGATTAGATGCGTAAGAAATTATACACACAAGTTTTAAAGACAAAAACCTGACAAATGTCTTGAAATACATCATCTAAACAATGTTTTGATGTGTGGTAACCATAGTATAAGTGAAATAATCGACTCCGGGCCATTGAATTATTGAAAAATAATGCACACGTGGTGTAACACCACGGAGGCTAACAGAGGCTTAACCCATGGAGAGAGAGAGAGAGTTAAGCATTTGTGAATTACCCAAGTCTGTGCGTCTCTCAACACTGTTCGCAAAAGCACCTCTACTAATTGTGAAACTGTAAGTTTAACTGTTTCAAAAACAGCGCCATTATTACCTCATGAGAAATTAATGTAGCTTTTTAGTTGTTAAACTATTATTCTGATCAAATAGCCAGAGCAGCACTGATAACACGAATCAGTGCAAGAGTGTGTCCGCACTGTATGTGTGTGCATTTGAGTCGGGGAGAGAGAGAGAGAGAGAGAGAGAGAAAGAGAGTATGTGCTTTCTTTAGGTAATAAAACATTATAATATTTTGTTTTTTATCCTATGGTTTACTATATTTATTTGCTTGGTCAGTGTCATTGTGGGATTTGGTTCTATTGCTGTAGTAGTCTGCAAGGACCGTATGAAATGCTGGTGTGGAATGAACATATGGCAGGACTTTTACTGAGATGGTATCTCACTGCAGAACACGAAATCCAGGGGAGGAGTTGGATCCAGATTGGGTCCAGATCCACTCCCACTTACATTTCAACCTACTCATCTCCGCCCCCTGATCCTTAACCCCACCTAATCCGACCCCTTAGGTCTGGATCCAGCTCTGCCCCCTGGATCTTGTGTACTGCAATGAGGTGCCACTGCTTTTACTTTCTGACCCCTGGGGACAAGGACAACAAAGCAAGATGACAGAACGAAAGAAGAACATATAAACAGAGAGCATACACATCAACATGTATACTAATTTATCTGAACAACAAGCAATTACTTTTGATAAGGACAAACGTACAGGGCGTAAAGCAGTCGACTAAGGCTAAGTTCACGCTGCAGGGCTTAATGCTCAATTCCAATTTTTTGAAAAAATTCGATTTTTTTGCAAGGCCGTTCACATTTCCAATTAAATGCGACCTTTTGTGATCTCCTGTGTGAACGTGAAATGACCCAGAAGTGACCCGCATGCGCAGAAGAGTACTCAACTGTCAACGACGTCACTTGTTGTTTGCGGAAGTAGCTAAATGGATGTCTTACAGTGGAGCTCGTTTAGCAATATTACACCGTGTCCTAACTACGCGCAACGCGATAAAATTCCAGCGACTGCAAGTGTGTCTGTCCACAGTAGACGCGACGCGACTGTGAGACGCCACACGTTGTGATCAAAAATCACAACCATTCAGAACAGCGTGAAAGCGCACTGCTGGCCCGCACTCGTATTGGAAATGGATATGGACATAATCAAATCAAGAAATAACATTATTAAAAATCCAAACATTAACAAAATATACTCACTGACTAATTTTGTTACGAAGTACAGTTGTATGTTTGCATAGAATTCATTTTGAACGCTATATGATTTCAAAATCTGAGGTAAATTATCCGTTATCTTGTGGCACAGTGACCTATTTTTAACTAAAAATAAATAATGTGTACTCATAACCAGTAGAATTTCTTCATTCTGTCAGCCGCGACGTCGCAGAAATAGGAACCGTTTCTAAATTTGAAACTTCGCGTGTCGCCGTCGCGTCTGGTTAGGACAAAAACTCTTGATTAACAAGGAAAAGATACCTTTTATCGCGTGTCGCGGCGTTGCGTGTAGTTAGGACACGGTGTTAAAGTTATTTTCACAACAGAGCCAGCACACTCACAATCTTCTCGTTTTAAGAAGAAAATTAAACAGAGAAGCGTGTGGGTGCGGAGTCGCAGCTAGGAGTGGTGGGATACTGATGTGAGTGGCTTAACTGATACAGAATTCATCCGTAACTTCCGAATGACCAGATCCACCTTCGATTATGTTTGTGAGCGCCTCCGATCAACTCTGTCACGGGAAGAGACACGTCTCCGGCGGCCCATAACAGTGCAGAAACGCGTTGGAGCTGGAGTGTATCGACGAGCTACAGGTGCGTGCAATGACGTCCGTGTCGGATATATGTGACCTGGCCGTTCAGATTGCAGTCGCATTTCAAAAGATCGGATACATATCAGATTTGAACCACATACCCAAGTGGCCTGGGTCGCATTTGAAAAGATCGGATCTGTGTCGTTCAGACTGTCATGAAAAAATCAGATACAGGTCGCATATGGGCAAAAAAATCGGAATTAGGTCGTTTCAGCCTGCAGTGTGAACGTAGTCTAAGTTTTGGCACAAATACAATCCCATAATTTTTGGCACAAATGGAATCCCATACTTTAACCATTCACTATAAAATAATTTAAAAACTATATATATATATATATATATATATATATATAGTGTCATATTAAGGTAGTGTCTTATGTTTTAACATTAATTTCATGTGCATTTGTTATGCTTATTATCCGTATAAACACGTGAAAATATGTTGATTTGTGGAAGAAAACATCCTGTCACGCTTCACGCTGGACTTGTATTCTGACATGATTGAAATCTCAGGACTCGATGAAAAGAGTTAATCACTAAAATATATAAACGTTACAGTCTATTGTATCCAAGCATGTGGTACCTGAAATAAACACACAGAAACATATATATAATGGGTGACGTTTGAAAGTTTTAGTCAGACTTCAATTTTGACAGGTCACAATGAGAGAACAGTGACCCGGAAATAACCTTTTTTTTACCCGGAAGTAATTTAGTGGTTAATGTTTTCATAGGAGAAAGCGTGTGGAGGCATTACTAACGTAAGTCTAACGTTTCTTATGATTTATGATGCTGTCGTGTATTTATTGTATATGTGCATAAAACACAATACTCTATGTTTACGTGCGTTTGAATTCATGTGTCATATCTTCAAAGTTCTAGTCAATAAATTTAAATAATCTAGTGAAGTGTTGACTTGCTGTTCATATCCACGATCATTATCGGAATAAAACAATGCAGCCTTCACTTAGAATTTTTCTTGTGTTCATATTTTTCATTAGAGATAGTATTTGATTGCTTAGTTTAATCAAATATTGAATTCAATTCGGTTACCTAACGTTAGAGTTTTGAACGTGTTGCTCTTGACTGTGTTATCTCATTATTGCACATATACCGATGATGGATGGATGGATGGATGGATGTATTGTGGTTCACTTTTATTAGTGGTGGAGGAAGTACTGAATTTCAGTACTTAAGTAAAAGTACAAATAACCAGATAAATATTTACTTTAGTAAAAGTCGAAGTAACACAATGACAACCATTGTAACCTCAAGTACCTGATTTTAAATGTACTTTAAGTATTAAAAGTAAAAGTACTTGCATAACAATTTATTCTCTTAATGTCTATTTTCTAATGATTAATAAAACATTCATTCTAACTCATTCAACCTAATACTCACATAATGATGGAAAAAATTAGTTGTCACCATTTCTGAAACAAGCTTGCAATTAATTAGGCAATATACACATCATGCTTATCCTTACTATATGTTAATAACTATGTTTGGCAGTTAAACGTGATTAATTTATGGTGTAATTCTGAACCTCTTGGCTTGCCATAATCCTAACCAACCGTATATTACACACGGTGCGTTTCCTATGCATGTAAATACAAATTTTCGTGTATAAATTGCACGATAAATGCACTGCGTGCGAGGCGCATTTAGTGTGACCGAGTTGATATATCTATGGCAACCAAACGTCACTGGTGAGACAAACGTGCAACGGACGGACGGTCAGATTACGTTTTGGCAGGGAAAAACTGGTCAGAAAATGTAACAAAAATGTAACAGAAGTTGTAGAAATGTAGTGGAGTAGAAAGTATAATAATTGCTGCAAAATGTAACGAAGTAAAAGTAAAAAGTATGCACTATTTATTAGAGGTCAACCGATATTGGATTTTACCAATAACGATAGCTAGGTTGGGCTGTACTTGCCGATAACCGATTAATCAACCGATAGTTTTTAAAATTGATACTGGATAAAAACAAACATAACACTCCAAGTAAAACAGTGCTGAACTTTATTATAAAAATACTGTATTTTAAAAAAAAACTGTATGATCCATGAAAACATGTCAATAAAAGGCATTCTTTCAAACAAACAAAAAATAATACTCTAAATAACAAATTAAACATTCCAAATGTAACTGTTTAACTGTTCTTTTAACCTTAGTTAATACCATTGATCAGCCATTCCAAACGTGGATGTCTTTTTCACTAATAAACAAACATTGTTATGTTGTTTTGATTGATACTGTGAAGCTGCTTTGATACAATCTGTGTTGTGAAAAGCGCTATATAAATATACTTGACTTGACTAATGTTACATATGGAATTTTATTGTGAGTTATTTTTTAAATATGGCCAACTTTAAATATCTACAAAGCCAGAGCATTGAAATTACATAAATATTACATGTATAGTCTCACACATTTGCTTCTATTTTATAGAACTTAATGAATATTTAATAAAAAATAAATATGTATTAAAGTGATGGTGAAAAAAAGAACCGAAATCGAATGCTTCTCTGATTCGTTTGTTTTTGTCGGGTGTATGAACATATCAGTTTGCTATCATACGTCTCTAGCTTATATGCAACGTCGCTGCATAATGAATGCATCAAAGTGACCAGCTGGATATAAACTAATGCAAATAGATGGTAACAATTTGTGACATTAAACATTCGGGTCAGACTTAGGTGTATTTTGTGTCAGTGTTTTAACCGCTTGAGGTACTACTAATGTGCGTCCTCTCAGCCACTCTCGAAGGCAAACAAACACACTGTTGTGCGGTTCTTTCTCTACTAATGCAGCATTTAGTCAACAAATTCATCAGTTTATAATGATATGACAAAATTTCCTGTGTACCTTTTCGCTGTCCGTGCTTTAGCACGAGCATCAGATGTCAGCGATCTCCACTCTCCACACAGCACGCGCTCTCAGTGCAGCGCGCAGTGTCACGTGTCAAAATAAACAACACGAGGCATCAGTTGATAGTTTTTATGACACCTCTAGAGGCCGCTCTTGTACTGCATGATGCCAGCAGACCCTTCTCAGCTCTCTCGTACTGTGTAATGAATGACAGCGCGCACTTCTCAGCCGCCCCAGCAACGGACGAAACCAGGAAATAACTATCGGTGCGGATTTTTGCCGATAACGATAGTTCCACCAATCAACTATCAGTGTCGATTAATCGGCAAATCTGATGAATCGGATCAATACTCTACTATTTATTCTACTTAAGTAAAGTAAAGATATGTGAAAAATGTACTTAAGTAAAGTAACAAAGTATTTGTACTTCGTTACATTCCACCACTGACTTTTATATTATGTTGAATAACATGTTGACGCAGAATTGTATAAAATAGATGTGTTATGTGTTTGTGCAGTCACAATGGCCAATCTGGAACAGTGGGTTAGTGACCAGCTTCATGACATCCTGGGTTTGAGTGACAGATATGTGGCTCAGTTCATGATCGGTCTGGTGAAGAAGTCCTCTGGACCTCAGGACTTTGTGGCTCGGCTTCAGCAAACCGGAACCATTGACGTTCGATCAAAGAATCTCAGCGTTTGCACATGAGCTGTATAACAAAGTATGGTTTTATAATCAGACAGTATGTTTAACAGAATTCCTAAACTAAGACATACATTTAATATACATATCTATGTAATGACTCTCCATTGCAGGCTCCTAAAAAACATGTGGCAGAAAAACCCGCCAGAGCGATTGAACGAAAAGTCATCGAAATGAGAGAAAGAACAGAACCTACACTCTTCTGGAGGACAGCGAGAGTGATGGAGAGACAGAGGAAAGAGGAAAAGAGAAGAAAAGCAAAGACCGGGACAAAGGAAAGAAAGGAAACACCTCAGACAGAAACGTGAGGAAAGTCCATCCTCCAGTGAAGAGGACAAGAAAAAGAGGTGATTATGACACTAAAACAGGGGGTTTCAATCTTTTAGCCCCTTAACCTGTCACCCCCCCCCCTTTTTTGAATAGACATGAAAATGCACATTTCGAACTTAAATGGTTGTAATTCAAGAATGCTTTGGAATATAGACATATGATTGGTCTTGTTTTAAAGAAGACATTTGGCAGATTTTTGTAGAAGTGAAAAAAATTAAAGAAAGTTAAACAGAAAAAAAGTTATAGAAGTTTGAGTTTATGGAAATGTACAATGTAAAAATATTAATTATTTATATTTTACATAAAATATATATTTTCAAAACCTGGGCTACTCTAAAACTGCAGAAAAATCAAAGCCAAAAATCTGAACAAGTTGTGTTTCAAATTTTAGGTTGATATCTCAAAAAATGAGCTTTCAGTAAGATTTTGTTTGAGCGCAGTACCAAACTTTTTCACTAGGGCACAATCAGACTCCATTACTGCCCATATAAGGGCGCCTCCATTATTTTTTCTTGATATTTCAAACTTTTCAGTCCTTTTTTTCCAAAATAATTGTATGGATGCTATCTTTAGAACTTTTGGCATGAAAACAAACTGAGGTATCTACCATTTTTTCATGATTTTTCATGTTCTCTGCTATTTTAAAATAAAGGTCTGAACTCGCTTTATGAGTATGAAAATATTCTTGTTGCATATTGATAAATTATGGTTCCTCTGTAATATATTTTGAAAATCAGTCACCAAATATGGAAACTAGAGATTGTAAGCTTTCAAATGATATATAGTTTGTCAATATTACTAAAGGTATTTACTAAGATATAATTGATTTAAAAATATATATTGGCAAACGTCCCACCTGTGGGACAGTGACAGTTAGACCCTCTAATATGAGCCTTGTGCGAGAGACTCCCATCCTAAAAAAAAAAAAAAAAAAACGTCTATATAGTTGCTTGTGTAAAGACAATTATATACATGTCTAAGTATTATTCCGAAAATATTTAGTTTCTATGAAGTTACATATTCATTTTCGTTGTTCAGTATTATTTATTTACTTGTAATTTTTTTAATATAGGCTCACAATAAATTGAAATGTTTTTACACTGTTTTTCCATAACATTTCAATAAACCTGCTAACACGTCCTTGCATGTGCTAATTCATACAAAAGTAACATTCTCAATTATAGACCATTTCACAAGATGTAAACTACACTTGCCCAGAAGCACTTCCTGTTTCAGTTTTTTAACACTACATAAAAGCTGGGATAAAATACAACACACAGAACATTTAAAACTGAATCAAAAAGTTAAACAAACATCTTTAAGATGTTTTCTTTACATGTGAAATAAAGAAAACAGTTACAAACTGAAACAGGAAGTGTTTCTGGACCAGTGTTGTTTACATCTTGTGAAATGGTCAATAGCAGGGGTCTCAAACTCAAATTAACTGGGGGCCGCTGGAGATAGAGTCTGGGTCAGGCCGGGCCGCATCAAGTATTCCAAAAAAATAAATATTAATGTATTCCAAAAATGGAGCACAACTGATCCAATCTTCTCAATCTTTATTATTAACGTTTCTTCTGAACTGTTCCTCTGAATTTGAACATTCCTTTCTGTACATGATTGGTTCTTCATGAGCTGTCCTTCTGACAGCTGAAGTTAATTTTACAAATTTTCTTTGTCTTTTTCTTATACACATCATTGTAATTTCTTTATACAACACTATTATATTGAATGTTTTGTTTGTTTTTTCGGAAGGCACATTTCCTTTTGTTATAGGCCTACTTAGAAAAACAATTATTGCTTTTGAAATACAAATAATTCTTTTTACACATGTATAGTGTCCCAGGCAAATTACTGACTTTGCACATATCAAAGCAACTCTTCTTATCAAACGGTTGGACCAAGTTCATTACATGAACTAGTTCAAAGTTCAGTTCACAAATTTAAAAACGGACTTGTTCAGTTCATATGTATTTAAAAAATGAACTAGTTCATATTTCTTTTTTTCCATATGTTGCTGCAAGCTTCTTTTTTATTATTAGGCAATTATTATTGCCACAGCCCATAAACAACCACAGATAACAATTATTTTATCGACGGGCAAAGTTTGCACAGACATGTAAGATTTTCCCATCCTCAACGACCTCATAAAACCCTTTTAAATGATCTAAAGACGCCTCCTCGCTCCTCGGTTCACAGACACTATAATGAATGAGTTCAATGTAACGTTCATTGGGCAGTAATACAGTAGGCTACGTTCAGTTCACGTTCGCCCAAAATTTGAACGAGTTCATGAACTATAGTTCATTGAACGCGTTCAGACAAAACACATATAACAAGCTCAAAATGATTATTCTCACATTGTTTTAGTGCAGGGTTATCCAACACGTCGCTCGCAAGCTAACAGTAGCTTCAGTTGATTTGGTGGTGGTAGTTTGTCTTGGGACTGTTCACATATCGCGCTCACATATTTTGCCGCTCAAGTACGTTTCAAATGTAGGCGCGCATCAAGCGCCGAGCGTGCTCATAATGGATGCAACGCGCTCATTTTTCCAGGTGTAGTGTATGTTTGTACTTCGTGGTTTCTATGACAACTATTGACAACAAACCCACCATAAGCTGTCACGAGACTATCTTTGGTAGCCCATAAGGGATAAAAAAAAAAAAAAAAAAAACGCAGCAAATGCTACGACGGGCCGCACCAACATTAAACTTTAATGTCAAGTAGGGGGCCACAAAATATCATCCCGCGGGCCGCGAGTTTGAGACCTCTGGTCTATAGGCTTTAAAATGTGGTTCTCGTTCAATCCGAAAGCGAGAACTTTTTGCTTTATTATTGTGCTTTGTTTCCTCAATGATTTATTTCTCATGTTTGGTTTTTGGCTCTTTCAGCACTAAGGTCATGGATGAGCCAAGAGGAACCAAAGCTGCTAAAGAGGAGGACGAGGAAGAATGGGAACGGGAAAGAGAGAGAGAATTCAAGATCTGGAGGAGAGGGACGCATTTGCTGAACGAGTGAAACAGAAAGACAAAGACAAGACTAGACACGTACTTGAAAGAAATGACAAAAAGGTACTGCAAAATACATCCTTATTCCAACAAAATAAAGTCTGCTAGTTTACTATTGATGGATCTCGATATAATATGAGGTCTGATGATCTGTACTGTCTGTTTTCATCATCTCAGGCTTATGAGGAAGCTCAGAAAAAGCACAAATTGGCTGAAGAGGATCAGCGGAAAATGGTGAGAAACTTTCTTTACATGCACAACAATGTTCTGATGCTATTTATGCATGCATGTTCACTCGATTGTCATAACCCTTTTAATACAACATTCCAGTTTTTAGTAATCCGTATATGACAGCTGTGATTGATACCTGTTGACATTCATTGTGGTCTCTTCAGCTTCCAGAGTTAAGGAAACAGTCACGACGGCAGTATCTGAACAAAAGAGAGCAGGAGAAGCTGGAAGACCTCGAGGCTGAAATTGCGGGACGAGGAATACCTCTTCTCCACTCAGAAACTCACCACTGAAGGAAAGGAAAGATCTAGATTACAAGCGCGCAGATCAGAGACCTGGCCCGAGACTACAAGAAAGCAGGAGCTAAAGAAAAGGACGAGAGGAAGAACAGATACTACATGCCAGAAGAGAACAGAAGCAAGGTAGGTCTCAATATGCTGCAATATTTAAATCAGTGATCAAAATGAAATATCATGCTATAAATATTGTCATGTTTTTTAAGTTATTACTTTTATTCATTAAGGATGCATTACATTAATCAAAAGTGACCGTAAACACTTTTATAATGTTACCAAAGAATTTTATTTTCAATAAATACTGTACTTTTAAACTTTCTATTCACCAAAGAATCTTGAAAAAGAGTAATGATGCTGAAAATACAGCTTTGCCATCACAGGAATAAATTACACTTCAAAATATATTCAAATAAAAAACAGCTATT
Source organism: Hybognathus amarus (assembly GCA_030378365.1). Classification (NCBI taxonomy): domain Eukaryota; kingdom Metazoa; phylum Chordata; class Actinopteri; order Cypriniformes; family Leuciscidae; genus Hybognathus; species Hybognathus amarus. The sequence continues at coordinate 24,678 of JAQIUQ010007205.1, read as the reverse complement.
TTGAATTGTAATAATAATTCACAATATTTCTGTTTTACTATATGTGATGCGATCTGGGAGAACCCACCACATAATGAAATTTGACATATTATAGGTTTTGAGGCCATATTAAAGCTGAGTTCGAGCCCTTTCTAAATCTGTTTTTATTTCTTTTATTGTTTGTCTGTAACAAAAGTTGTGCTTGCTTACCTGAAGTCGGCTGATCTGTTAATGATTTTCCGAAATGGGAATTTTGTGAAAAAACTAGGGCTGTGCAAAAGTTAATTGCGATTAATCGCATCCAAAATAAAAGTCTGTGTTTACATAATATATTTGTGTGTGCTCTATATAATTATTTTGTATATATAAATACTGCACACATGCATGTATATATTTAAGAAAATGTGTTATTCATATATAAAATATTTATATTTCTATAATATAGATTATGTATTTATTAGGGCTGTCAGTTTAAGGCGTTATTATCGGCGTTAACGCAAACCTATTTTAACGGCGTAAATTTTTTTATCGCGCGATTAACGGTCTTTTTTAAGGGTCTTGTCCTATCAAACTTTGTACTTTTTTCACATGCTTTTGCAACAGGATGGCATGCGTCCTGAATCCTGATCCATTTCGGCGTCTCGCGCTCGTCATCCACTCAAAGCCGGCTCGCAAGCCCAAACGAGTGTGTGCGTCGTGTCTGTTGTTTTGTTATACGGTCTAGCTAGATCCGCTTGCGCTTTGGTCGAAGAAGCAACAAAACGTCCTCGCGCGGCGCAAGCAATTGAAATGAATGGGTTTCAGATCGCAGCGCGAGGACGTTTTGTGCCGCACACACTCGTTTCGGCTTGCGAGATGGCCAAATGCGAGCTGTGTGTTTTGTCGTTGTGAACTGAGCTATCATCGCAGCACGTCCAGTCTGAAACACCACTTGATGATGGCCAAGCAAACACACACACACACACAGATGATGCGAATTCTCCGCCCCCTCGCCAATATCAGGACCTCGTCAGTATTTCTTTCACCCTTTTATTGATAGACAGTGTTACATTGTGTGAGAGATTATTGGTATGTTAGTGTTAAATTGAACACTATTCCAATGTTATTTTCAATAATAATAATAATAAAAAAATATTTACACCAAACAAGCCAATCCACTTTCCCATGTTGAAAAGAGCATTAAAATGAGAAAAAATTATGTAACAAAAAGAAATCAAAAGACATTTAGAAAATTTGCGAATTAATCACGAGTTAACTATGACATTAATGCGATTAATCGCGATTAAATATTTTAATCGTTTGACAGCACTAGTATATATATATATATATATATATATATATATATATATATATATATATATATATATACAGAATTTAAGTGCAAATAATTCTCTGCATGCATAGGTATTTATATATACAAAATAATTATATACAGCACACACAAATATATTATGTAAGCACAGACTTTTATTTTGGATGCGATTATTCGCAATTAACTTTTGCACAGCCCTAAAAAACGGTTTAATTAACGCTCTGGTCCTGCTAGCGGAACGACTTGGCGCTTCCTTTTTTATTGCCCTTTTTTCATATCACATATTTTAGTAATCATCGAAGATTAGGTCTCATTCGAAAGCTTACGAACTCAAAATTCATCCTGTGAAAGCCGTTTTGAAATTAGATGATTGAGAGGTGAGCAAGGTCTTTTAAACGAGCAACTTCAAACTCTGTTGTTCTCTTGTGCTCCTCATCACACCACACGCATAACGCTGGATAAAAATAAATAAATAAAATCTTGCTAGCCGTTGTATTTTACACAGGACTGGCGGGACCTTTATTCTGTTATGTCATTTATCTTGATAGACATATCTGTCTTTGTAGTGACATTATAAATCGCTATTTTTCTGCACTAAACTAGTGAATTTTCCCAAGATATATTCAGAGATGATAAACAAAATGTTATAGAATAATAATTTAATTAAAACCCAATTTTGACCAACTGACATTCAATCTATATTTAGACTTTACTGAAAACGTACCAGCGTGACATTCGACGGGTTTTCCTAGATTGCATCACATATTTTTGATCAAATAAATGTATTCTTGGTGGGGGTAAAAGAAGTCTTTCAAAAACATAAAAACAAAATCATCCCGACCTTAAACAAGGTGTCCGTGGGGTTTTAAAAAGTATTAAAAAGTGATAAATCAAAATTGTCAAATTTAAGGCCATTAAAAGTGTTAAATGTAGTCTGAGAGGTGTTATTTTTAAAAATTAGGTATTATTTTTTTTTAAGACTGTCAGTCCTAATCTGTGTTTGCGTTAAGGCCCGTTCACACTAAGCACGATAACGATAAAGATAACTATATATGCGTCCACACCAACGACCGTTAACGTTCTTTTTATTCTAAGCACGCGCTGCGGTTTCAGAGTAGCGTGCGCGCGCAAATGACCTGTTGCTGTTTTACGTTACAACCTAATTTTAAAAAGGAAAACAGGTGCCTTTTTTTTTGGTACACGATCGATATGCTTAAAAGACGAGAGGTGTTGGGAGCGCATCTAAACTGTGAATCTAGCATGTCTAGTGTAATATCTGGACGAATTCAATGATGGGAATAAAATCACACTTCAGCAATGTTGTCAACTAGCACTGGATAGCCTTTCTGAGGTAATTTTGTAACACTATGCTAAACTGCATAATCATTCTCATTAGGGATGCACCGATATGACACTTTTGGTCGATACCGATAACCCAGATAATTCTTTATATTTGAAAGCTGATAACCGATATATTGGCCGATAAATCTAAATCCAAATTTTTAGGCAATTTTTGAGAGCCTGATTATAAAAAAGTCTCCTCATTAAAAGTCAAGATACAAACACACTTATGATGTTCTTATTTTAATGTTGTGTAGCCGATATGACAGACTTGCGCTGCACATTTTGCACTTTAACTGGATTTTTTCCTTTTTAAAGTGATTTCAATCATATTTCAAGCTATTTAAAAGCATCATGTTGAACAGTGCACATCTAAAGTGCCTCAGCTCAAGGAAATAATACATTATTTATTGGCTTTTAGATATCAGCTAAATGTTCTTGTTGGGCCGATGACGATCAACATTAAAAATGACCATATATCGGCCGATACCGATAATGTGGCCGATATATCGTGCATCCCTAATTCTCATTGTGAATACTTCTCACTGTTTATTCCCAGGATGCTTTCCATTATCCATCTTTTTAACGTATCATTGAAAAGTGGGTTTGACTTGTCAAACATTGGAGGATTTTTTTTTTTTTGTACCTCGACGAACTTCTCTGCAATGTCATCTGCCATGTTAAATGCACGATTCTGATTGGTTGTCAGTGTTTTATCGTTGGACAGCTGGAAAAAAAATCGTTCTGAAAGTGATCCCAACGATATCTTTCCTCATATCTTTATCGTTATAACGTTAGCTGTGGTGTGAACTCTGTTATCTTTAATATGGAGAACAATTTTTAGAATTATATCTTTATAGTTATCTTTATAGTTAGTGCTTGGTGTGAACAGGCCTTTAGTCCGTTTAAATATGGGCTTTAGCTTATCTGGGCACAATCAAAGATCTTTCATCTCTGTCTATGTTTGATGCTGACGTCATATTCAGTGGCTGGACGATATGACATATAGGCTATATAACCCTGATATAAGTGATCACCCGTATTTAGACCTATATTGTATTTATATAAAGCGTTCACAGGCAAATTTACTTTAGCCTATGTAGGTCTATATATTGCTTTTATTTCCCTGGTATTGAAATCAGGCAAACATAAATGTCAGGCAACACGATTCCTGGCTGCATGTCAATATCCATGGATCACTGGATCTTTAGTAAGTTGTTAGGAACACTATATTGAGTCCAACATTTAGTTTAAATTGATCAAATTGTTCGTTTTAGTCGCATTTTCGCAGTTTCCCCTATTAAATCCAGTCACGCAGCAGATCTTTTGCCACTCAGTCAGGTTGAGGGGGGTTGTACCAGTGGGAAAGTGATGTCAATTGCATTCCCTCTATTGTTTGGTGTGTAAAAAACATCAATGTCAACTGGATGGGAGCTAATGCACTTTCGGTCGCAAATGCAATCCACTAAACATAAAAATGGAATGCGTGCTCTAAATCTATTCATTTTTGTATGTTATAAATGTCAAAATCTGTGTAATTCGGAAAGGTCGCTGGTTAAAGGATTAGTTCACTTTTGAAAAAACTTTTGCTGATAATTTACTCACCCCCATGTCATCCAAGATGTCCATGTCTTTCTTTCCTCAGTCGAAAAGAAATGAAGGTTTTTGATGAAAACATTCCAGGATTTTTCTCCATATAATGGACTTCCATGGGAACCAGACGGTCCAAGCTCCAAAAGATCGTTAATAACAGTTTCAGATCCAGCTTCAAATGTCTTTAAACGACACCAGACGATGAATAAGGGTCTTATCATGCGAAACGATGGGTTATTTCAAAACTTATTCCAAAAATGTAACTTTTCTAAGAACAAATGGTAGCCTAGCTCTATTCTGGAGGCGCGTTTCTAACGTCACGTAATACGTAATTACGTTCAAAAGGTAACGGGCGACGTAGCTGGAAGTACAGAGTCAGTAAGTTGAACACAGGTTGAACGTGCAAACTAACTCAAACGCCGTTTACAAAAATAAAAAAGGAATTAAAAGGTAAAATAACGATGTCGGACGATTTTGATTCTGTACTTCCGACTGCGTATGCACCGTGACCTTTTGAACGTAATTACGTATTCACGTGACGTTACGAACGCGCCTCCAGAATAGAGCTAGGCTACCATTTGTTCTTAGAAAAGTTACATTTTTGGAATAAGTTTTGAAATAACCCATCGTTTCGCATGATAAGACCCTTATTCATCGCCTGGTGTCGATTTAAAGACATTTGAAGCTGCATCTGAAAACTGTTATTAACGATCTTTTGGAGCTTGGACCGTCTGGTTCCCATGGAAGTCCATTATATGGAGAAAATCCTGGAATGTTTTCATCAAAAACCTTAATTTCTTTTCAACTGAGGAAAGAAAGACATGGACATCTTGGATGACATGGGGGTGAGTAAATTATCAGCAAAAGTTTTTTCAAAAGTGAACTAATCCTTTAACACTTGCAATTTAGTGTCAGTGATAGTTTAAAAAAAAAAATCAGAAGGTAGTAAAAAAGGTATTAAAAAGTAGTAAATTTAACTTAAGGATTACCAGTATATACCCTGTTAAACTTTTGCACAGTAGTGTATTTTATAGGGGTGTCATGATTCTCTAAACCCTTCGATTCGGTTACATTTTCAATTTTACGGTAATGGTTTGATTTTCGATTTTTATCAATCGGCCAATCAGGATGCTCTCTGTCTTACATGCGCTTTCATGAGGCACGCACGCAAGGTATCTCGCCTCTTCCTTTCTGCTGTGTGTGCAATACGGTTTGGAGTAGGGTTGTAACGGTATACGGTATGGCGGTTTATCGCGATATTGACATGTACGATTATCATATCGTGCACATTTACTTATCCGCGGTAAAAAAAAAATTAAACCAGAATTCACCTGCACTGCCGCATGCAACTTCTTTCAGCTTGACTGCTTACACTCCATACCTGTACAGCGCTGAAAATGTCTGAGACAGAGGCTGCGAATCTCTATCTCCCGCCGAAAAAATAAATAAAATCTGCAGTATGGGAATATTTTGGATATCCGAAAACGATCGTGGTGTTGTCCTTGAAGATGGATATCCAATTTGCAAGATATGTGGACGAAGAGTGGCTGCAAAAGCAGGAAACACGTCGAACATGTTCTCCCATATTCAGGAACACCATCCCTCCGTGAAGATAAAGGTTATTCATAACTTTTATAACTTAAGGCCATATTATTTCTGTCATGCTGAAGGGAATCCCGGTCTGTCAAAAAGACGCACACCCGTCTTTCTGTGTTACAATACAGATATGCCACGTAAAATGCGCGATTTTAAAAGATAGATGGATGAATAAATCAAAATATAGCTGCAGTAGCCTAAATCAAATCGCGATGTGCGTCTGTGAATATACAACGCAAAAGACTCGTGTGCAAGCCCCTTCTATATTCAGCGCGTCTCTGTATAAATGAGCAGCGCCGTTTCATAGATCTAGTACACTCTCAAGTACGCATGACGCACATGGTTTTTAAAGCTGTCTCACCCACTATGTGAAGACGTGAACACATGAACATATACAGACAGAGAACACTTAATGTGCACTTTATAATTGTTTTTTAAAAGAATAATCATCAAATACACTGACTGAAACTCATAGGTGTTCAATACAACCTGTAAAAAAAAGTTTGGTTTAGTCTATGACTAAAATAATGACTAAATATATTACTATTGTGTATAATTTTTTTGTCCATGTTTTTTTATTTGTCCATGTAAAAACCTTCTTGTGTAGACAAACTAAAGTTGTTACATTTTATCTAATACATTTTGTATTCAATTCACTATAATCCAGACCAGTTATTTCAGACAACCCAGAATTTCTGAGGAAATAAATATACATTTCATAAAGACTCTATTAAAAAAACTTGTTACAATAAACCATGTTCAACCAAAAAACATATCTTTTTTATTAATTTAATGGCCATTGTAGCTGATGATGATTATAATAATGATAGCTTAATATCGTAATATCGTGAAACCGTGAAACCGTGATATTTTCTGAGACGATCATCATACCGTGAAAAACTCCTTACTCGTTACAACCCTAGTTTGGTAACACAGTTTTTTTGTCTCTGCACGCTCGCTCTTGCTCTGGAGATTTTTAACTAATTTGCGTGCATCATCAGAGCTGCTATCAATATGCGGGAGACTCCTGGCACTTCCGCGAGACTTGGGATGTCTGCAAACTGTGGCTTTATTGAAGCGTGAATGTTGTCAACATTACTCCCTGGAAAACCAAAAAACCTCCACACCTGCGACTTCAATGAAAGAGGAGGGGGTTCAGCGTTCTGTCGATGGGTCTCCTGCATCTGCAGTTGCCATGTTATCTTTTGAATGGCTGTAGCTAAGTTAGAGGAGGTTGACCAAAGACTCGCATCACTTCAACACGCGTGTTTCTGCTTGGCAAGCCGACACGGACGCTGACATGGGGGCGTGACAGCATTGACGATTCCATTTTTTAATTCGAAGTTCAAGATTGTGAATTAATTTTCGATCGATTTTGATTTAAAATTGAAATCGTGACACCCTTAGTATATTACAAATATAGTTGCTTTTACTGGAAATGTTAGCATTAGCTGCGTTTTCCATTACCCTTCAATTTGCGCAAATTGAACTTGCGGAATGAAATGCGCTCAATGGAAACACAGTCAATTTCGCAAACTTCCGTTTATCGCAAAAAAGTTTTTACGCTCGCATGAGGAGGTATTTCAGGCAATTCGAAAAAGGATTTTTTTTCGCAAAACTGCAATGGAAACGGATTTTGCGCATTTACAGTGACTTTACGTTTTAGGTCCGTGTCCGCAAATAATAATAATAATTATCATCATTAGCCTATTATAACATGTATTAAGCTACATATGTAGAAGAAACTTTTATCTAAAAAAAGGAACAAAGCAATTTGTCACATCTCATTCATAGTAGGCTACAGGTTGGACAATAATAGGGCTAAGATTATCACAAATATACGCTCAATTTTTGCCAATATCCAAGAGTGTGTGCGGAGTTTGGAGCACGCACTGAATGGCAGACAGGCGTGGGCGCGCCGTGAACACTTTCATTTTCCCATCAACAGTGGAATCAACTTATCAACAATACTCTATCATTTCTGGTTATACAGAAAATAATAATACATTATTCGCAACTACTTTTATTTGCGTAATGTCACAATAACAAGAAAACGTTGTGCTTTTGTAAAATAACATAAAACATTCAGGCGCGCATTATGATCTTCGTGAACTGGAGCGCGAGAACTGAACCAATAGCCTTAGACTTTATAGACTTAAAGCTTTACATGTCCACTTTAAAAAGAACAAATTCGAATCGTAAACTAATACCTTCTGATTATGTAATCCGTATGAAAGGTGCAGTTCTCTCTAAAGGTGCATCCGGAGATTATGTTTTTAGCTTGTTATCTTTTCAGATGCATTTAGCCCATAATAACTCGCCTATTCAGCGCTGCGGGAAAAATATCATAAATATCCAGGTTCTAAATTGCCCTTAGAAAATGAGTAAAATCAAAATTTTTTCCCATATTAATTTGTGAATATTTTAAATGTTTTAAAGGGGGCAAAAAGTCATAAAAAATATCTGAAAATTCGTTGAGATGTATAGCCTATAGTGCAGCTATTGGTGTGGTCAAACTAAAATGTTGGTGTTCAACTTTGCGTTTTAAAAATACAACAACTGTTCATTTTTCGTTTTGCAACAACCTTTTGGACATAATACAAGAAGATAGAGTTCTTTATTAAATTCATTAAAAAAGAAATCAATAATTACAGCAATAGCCTCTCTAAACCTCAAAGAAATGCCATCAAGACATCAAAGCAGAAATAAGGGAGAAACACCAGGAACTCCGCCATTAATGTTTGGATAACGCACGTCTCCTTCCATTAGTAATAATAATGTCTAGTGCGGTGCATGGCTGTGAAATAGGTTATAAACCTACCAAAGTCCGTTGCCATGATTTTTGGAATGACTTATCGCGAGAGGGAAAAAAGACGTTTTAGTCGCAAAACATCAGTTAATGGAAACACCGTCATTTCGCAATAGTTTTTTATCGACATTTGGAAAATATCGCAAAAGTTTTGCACAAATCTGTAATGGAAACGCGCCTATTGTTTTTTATTTTAAATAACCATGATGTAATGTATTTTACATTTGCAACTTAAATGAATTATTTTATTGTTTTTCTCTTCTCCTGTTTTTCCATTCCTTTCAGTCCATTCCTCAAAAAGACATGGAGCTGGAGTTTGAGGAGACTCCCAGAGAGGGGGCGGGGAGCAGGGCCGCTGGGAGGAGGCGAGAGTTGGCCACCGCCACCCTGCAGTTTGGGGCCAGAGAAGAGCGGAACGGCGGATAAAGGAGGAGCAGGAGAAGTATCAGCTCATTTTAGAGGAAGAGGAGATGATCAACTTCGTCAGCACGGCCATTACCATGAAGGGAACGCTGTCGGAGAAGGTTGACGGCACTCAAAAATTGTACTCTGTGTATTCATTATATTTCTGTATTAGGGATGGGCAACGTTAATCACGATTAATCGCATCCAAAATAAAAGTTTGTGTTTGCATAATATATGTGTGTGTAGTGTGTATAATTAATTTGTATATATAAATACCACACATGCATGTATATATTTAAGAAATATTTGCATGTATATACTTTATATATATATTTATACATAATTAATATTATATATAAATATAAATATTTGATATATTAATAACAGATTTTTCTTAAATATATACATGCATGTGTGGGTATTTATACATACAAATTAATTATACACACTACACACACATATATTATGTAAACACAAACTTTTATTTTGGATGCGATTAATCGTTGCCCATCCCTATTCGTGTATAGAGGTGTGAATCTTCACTGGCCTCATCTTTTCCTCCACTTCTTATATTAATAATCACAATATAGTTAGTAGCATAATCAAATGTAAAAATAGCCACTGCACAGTCTCAAGTGTATTTATTAAACTTAAATTGATTATTATAACAGCTACACAGTTATTCAGTCGAGAGCAGTGAATGACTCCCTCCTTGTTTTTTCTTTTATTGTTAACAATTATGTATGTTCCTAACAGACGCAAGTGGTTAATTTTACGTTCATATATTTTATAGCCTGTAAAAAGAGTACTTTATTTGCAATAAAACAGTACATTAATATATGATAGGCCTATTTGTTTAAATTCCGATTATTTCGTTTTTATGCATCAATGCAGAATCGTTCACATCAGCATCGTAAAAATTATTATATTCCATGGCTCTATTTCTGTATGTCTTTAATACAGAGAGTAAATACAATCTTGTATCTTCCTGTTTTTTAACTGTAGGAAAGCGAACCCTGAGATATCACAAGCTGAGAAAGAGAAGCAGTCCATCCAGGAAGTGAGACGCAGCCTGCCCATCTTTCCTTACAAGAAGACCTTCTAGCTGCCATCAAACACCACCAGTTGTTGGTCATAGAGGGGGAAACCGAATCCGGCAGAGCCACCCAGATCCCTCAGTATCTTGTGGAAGATGTACGTGCTTATTATAAAACATTTATTTGCAAATAACCTTTAAAGTTTAGGGTTTGTGTGGATCCAGTGGAGCTCCATGTGTCCATTTCTAGGTTTCACGTGAAAATATAAAGTAATCAGGAACAAGTAGATCCTATCAACTTTATCTATAACTGGAAAAAATCATGAATACAACAATAGATATTGTTAGAGATAGTCTTTATTGGGGTTTGGTGATAAGATTGCATCAGTAGCATCTTTCCATCCAGTTTAAACATTTCTGTGCTTAAAATCAGAATAGCAACAGTATATATTATATTAAATGGTTTATTTACTCAAAAATTTAATTTCTGTTCTATGACTCACTCTGATGTCATTCCAAACCCATAAGACTTTTGTTCATCTTCAAATCACAAATCAAGATATTTGAATGAAATCTGAGATTTCTGTCCCTCCATTTAAAGTCTTTTCATCCAATGCCTCTGAGACATCAAGTTCATTTCTTTATATGATGAACAGGTTTAAATTTAGAGTTTAATTCAAGAATAAACTGTGTTTATACACATTACCGGCCACTTTATTAGGTACACCTGTCCAACTGCTCGTTAACACTTAATTTCTAAGCAGCCAATCACATGGCGGCAACTCAGTGCATTTAGGCATGTAGACATGGTCAAGACAATCTCCTGCAGTTCAAACCGAGCATCAGTATGGGGAAGAAAGGTGATTTGAGTGACTTTGAACGTGGCATGATTGTTGGTGCCAGAAGGGCTGGTCTGAGTATTTCAGAAACTGCTAATCTACTGGGATTTTCACGCACAACCATCTCTAGGGTTTACAGAGAATGGTCCGAAAAAGAAAAAACATCCAGTGAGCGGCAGTTCTGTGGGCGGAAATGCCTTGTTGATGCCAGAGGTCAGAGGAGAATGGCCAGACTGGTTAGAGCTGATAGAAGGGCAACAGTGACTCAAATAACCACCCGTTACAACCAAGGTGGGCAGAAGAGCATCTCTGAACGCACAGTGCGTCGAACTTTGAGGCAGATGGGCTACAGCAGCAGAAGACCACACCGGGTGCCACTCCTTTCAGCTAAGAACAGGAAACTGAGGCTACAATTTGCACAAGCTCATCGAAATTGGACAATAGAAGATTGGAAAAACGTTGCCTGGTCTGATGAGTCTCGATTTCTGCTGCAACATTCGGATGGTAGGGTCAGAATTTGGCGTCTACAACATGAAAGCATGGATCCATCCTGCCTTGTATCAACGGTTCAGGCTGGTGGTGGTGGTGTCATGGTGTGGGGAATATTTTCTTGGCACTCTTTGGGCCCCTTGGTACCAATTGAGCATCGTTGCAACGCCACAGCCTACCTGAGTATTGTTGCTGACCATGTCCATCCCTTTATGACCACAATGTACCCAACTTCTGATGGCTACTTTCAGCAGGATAATGCGCCATGTCATAAAGCTGGAATCATCTCAGACTGGTTTCTTGAACATGTGACAATGAGTTCGCTGTACTCAAATGGCCTCCACAGTCACCAGATCTCAATCCAATAGAGCATCTTTGGGATGTGGTGGAACGGGAGATTCGCATCATGGATGTGCAGCCGACAAATCTGCGGCAACTGTGTGATGCCATCATGTCAATATGGACCAAACTCCCTGAGGAATGCTTCCAGCACCTTGTTGAATCTATGCCACGAAGAATTGAGGCAGTTCTGAAGGCAAAAGGGGGTCCAACCCGTTACTAGCATGGGGTACCTAATAAAGTGGCCGGTGAGTGTATGTGAATAAAAGCCTAAATTAAAAGTGTTCAAAAGAGATTGTGTCTCTTCAGGAGACTTGGATTAAACCGCTCGATTAATATGGTTTCGAATCTCTTTTTGAAGCGTCAGTTTTGGGTGAATCAACTTTCAATTCTTTCAGGACAGTTATCACTCAGATTTCATTCAAATGTCTTCATTTTGTGTTCCGAAGATGGAAGAAGGTTTGGGTTTGGTATGACATAAATGACAGAATTTTTATTTTTGTGTGAACTAACCCTAATTTCTTGATCTTTTGTTTTTTTTTCAGGGTTACTGTGAAGGAGGAATGAAGATTGGCTGCACTCAACCTCGAAGAGTGGCGGCCATGTCTGTAGCGGCTAGAGTCGCACAGGAAATGAATGTCAAACTAGGAAATGAGGTCATAATCCATCTGCTTATTAAATGTGTGATTTATACACGATGAGCCTGCAGGCTTACCATTGTGTTTGTGTACATAAGATAAGTGTTGGTAAAATTGTGGCAATTTAATTGTGGCAAATTAGTTTCAGTAATGTCTGTCTTATCACAGGTGGGCTACAGCATCCGTTTTGAGGACTGTACGTCAGAGAGGACCATCCTGAAGTACATGACTGATGGCATGTTGCTCAGAGAGTTTCTTACAGAGCCCGACCTCGCCAGCTACAGGTAAAAACACATTTTTTTAAAATATAGGTCTGCTTTTCATTGTTGCATTCTCTGTTCTTATTGGCTGTCTTGCTCTGTTATCAGTGTGATCATCATCGATGAGGCCCACGAGCGGACGTTACACACAGACATCCTCTTCGGTCTAATTAAAGACATTGCACGCTTCCGCCCTGATCTGAAGGTTCTGGTGGCCAGTGCCACTCTGGACACAGAGCGTTTCTCCAGCTTCTTTGACGACGCGCCTGTATTTAGGATTCCAGGCCGCAGGTTCCCTGTGGACATCTACTACACAAAGGTAATGGACCATGATTAAGCATCCGGTTTGTAGATGATATGAAGTAATGTTTCACAATATTACGGTTACTACTATATTTTTTTCAATAAAAAAAAAATCCATATTAGAATGTAGCTAATGTCAAAATAAATTACTGTGCATTTAAATGTTATCATGCATAAATTCACTTTTGGCATTTATAATGATTGGTTTTAAATTTGTAAATTTATGTTTTATTTATTTATTTAGACTAAATGGTATTGAATTGTAATATCAGCCATTCTTGGGCATGGTGTAAGAATCCTGTTTAGTGATTTCTCTGATCTATTTTTGCCTTAATTTGTACATTGCACATCGTTAATATCAATTGTCTTTGGTTTCAGGCTCCAGAGGCCGACTATCTGAAGCATGTGTGGTGTCCGTGCTACAGATCCATGTCACTCAGCCGACTGGAGACATACTGGTCTTCCTCACAGGACAGGTCAGTCCTTGACACTCAGTCTGTTTAAAGTTCATATTTCCCTTCTGGATGAACATGAGCCGTATCCATCAAGTCACAGTGTAGCAGTACTCCACATGCTAATGTTTTTCCAATAACTCGTCACAGATTTTTCCCTTGACACACAGTCCCCCTGTCACAGACACCTTGATTGTAACATATAAATCATGCATTTTCTATTAATGGGTAAATTTGCAGTAACGTCTTTAACAATTCAGCTTGATCCTTTCCATCTGAACTGACTAGTGAATGTTTTATGAGCAGTGGAAACACCATATTTAACCCTAAAATCGTATTCTGGACAAATGTTGGCAAAATAGTTTTGATTTATTTTTAAAATACTTCCCTTGATCTGAGCGGCTACTAAGACTTGGCTACTTTTCATAAGTTTGCCTTCTGAACACACACATTTTTTTGACTCAATTCTACAATGTTAAGTGGGTGAAAAAAAACTCCTTAATCTTGTATTTGGGTCAAAAATGGGCACCCATAGAAATGAATAGGAAAAACTGTAATTTAGAGCATTCTAAAATAAGCCAAAATAAGACACCAGGTGACAGCAAAGTCACTTCATATTTAGGTTTTAGCTCTAAGAACTTATTGGAATTATATTTTAATGTAGTTAATCAAATTTATAAAACTACATAGTAATTAATTTACATAGAAATAATTTACATAGAAAATATGGTACTTTTTGAAGTAAATAAATTCAAAAATACCCTCAAAATAAAAAACCCTACCATAAATGGATAGACAAAACTTTATCGAAGACAGTGATATAACATTTATAATTAATAAAAATTAGGATCACACCTGAGTCCTCTGTGCCCACATTTGTCCACAATTACAGGGTTAAGAGCTATAAAGTGAATACGGTTCTGAGGGCTGCTCTGTAGAGTCACGCAGAGCCAAAGCACAACTAAAACAATGTTCTTCCGCAAAATTCAGACAGTTTTGTTTTTTAAACCACTAGAGGGCCAAAGTTACATAGTGTACCTTAAAGGATTAGTTCACTTTTGAAAAACTTTTGCTGATAATTTACTCACCCCCATGTCATCCAAGATATCCATGTCTTTCTTTCTTTCAGTCGAAAAGAAATTAAGGTTTTTGATGAAAACATTCCAGGATTTTTCTCCATATAATGGACTTCCATGGGAACCAGACGGTCCAAGCTCCAAAAGATCGTTAATAACAGTTTCAGATCCAGCTTCAAATGTCTTTAAACGACACCAGACGATGAATAAAGGTTTTATCATGCGAAACGATGGGTTATTTCAAAACTTATTCCAAAAATGTAACTTTTCTAAGGACAAATGGTAGCCTAGCTCTATTCTGGAGGCGCGTTGTAACGTCACGTAATACGTAATTACGTTCAAAAGGTCACGGGCGACGTAGCCGGAAGTACAGAATCAAAATCGTCCAACATCGTTATTTTACCTTTTAATTCCTTTTTTTTTTTTTTTTGTAAACTGCGTTTGAGTTAGTTTGCACGTTCAACCTGTGTTCAACTTACTGACTCTGTACTTCCAGCTACGGACGCCGTGACCTTTTGAATGTAATTACGCTATTACGTGACGTTACACGTATTTGCTATGTTGATAACTGTGGAAACGTCATGACAGCCCGTGAAAAGGGTCCATGAAGGATTTTGTATGAATGAATCTTGATTAGATTACATACATTTACACTTTATACAAGCTTGCATCCCTTTTTCTGTTTTTCTGTACCAATTTATATTGGTAATATTGATGTTTACTGTGTCGTCTGGTGTTGCAGGAGGAGATCGAGGCGTGCTGTGAACTTCTACAGGAGAGATGTAGGAGATTGGGTTCTAAGATATCTGAGCTCCTTGTTCTTCCCATCTATGCCAACTTGCCCTCGGACATGCAGGCCAAAATCTTCAATCCCACTCCGCCTGGAGCACGCAAAGTAAGAAACGCCATTCCCTATGTCGGCCAGCAGGGGGCAGCATGTCTGTTGTAGTCTGTGGAGAGCTACAAGTACTTGTTTATTCATAATAGTTGAACTAAAGCAGAAACTAATGCTAATTCTTATGTAAATGTTTTTCTTTAGAAGCTTTATTTTGTATATCATGTTGATGAAAACATTAAACCCTGAAAATGAAATTCTTGGGTAATGATTTATGGTTTTTCTTCTGTAGGTTGTGGTGGCCACAAATATCGGCAGAGACGTCTCTGACCATTGATGGCATCATCTACGTGATTGATCCAGGTTTCTGCAAACAAAAAAGCTATAATGCAAGAACAGGAATGGAATCTCTCATTGTCACACCCTGTTCACGCGTAAGAGAAGAAATGAAGAAAACATTCACATTTATCTTTCAAGAAATGCTGTTGACCCAAAAGTATTCAGACAAGTCACGCTGAGACGATATACACTACCGGTCAAAAGTTTAAGATCGGTAAGATTTTTTATGTTTTTAAAAGAAGTCTCTTCTGCTCACCAAGGCTGTAATTTTTTGATTAAAAAATACACAAAAAACACAGTAATATTGTGAAATATTATGACACTTTAAAATGACTTTTTTATGTTAATATATATTAAAATGTAATTTATTCCTCTGAAAAAAAGCTGAATTTTCAGCATCATTACTCCAGTCTTCAGTGTCACATGATCCTTCACAAATCACTCTAATATGATGATTTTATGCTCCAAAAACATGTATGATTATTATCCATGTTGAAAACAGTTTTTTACATTTTTATTTCAGGATTCTTTGATGAATAGAAAGTTCAAAGAACAGCATTTATTTAATTAGAATCTTTTCTAACATTATAAATGTCTTTACTGTAACTTTTGATCAATGTAACTCATCCTTGATGAATAGAAGTATTGATTTCTTATTTATTTTCCCAAAAATAAAATACAAATTCTTACCGACCCCAAACTTTTTAAAGGGTAGTGTTTAATGTAAACAAAAGCTTTCCATTTCAGATAAAAGCTGTTCTTTTGAACTTTCTAATCATCAAAGAATCCTGAAATAAAAATGTTTTCAACATGGATAATAATCATGTTTTTGGAGCATAAAATCATCATATTAGAGTGATTTGTGAAGGATCATGTGACACTGAAGACTGGAGTAATGATGCTGAAAATTCAGCTTTTTTTCAGAAGAATAAATTACATTTTAATATATATTAACATAAAAAAGTCATTTTAAATTGTCATAATATTTCACAATATTACTGTGTTTTTTGTGAATTTTTTATCAAAAAATTGCAGCCATGGTGAGCAGAAGAGACTTCTTTTAAAAACATAAAAAATCTTACCGACCCTAAACTTTTGACCGGTAGTGTATCCTCTTGCATATATTAGTTGTTACATAGAATTTTGTCAATCAATTTGTAATGTGTCTGAAAGTAGTGAAGTAATATACAGAGATAGCAGGTAATTGTCTGTCATAATCATTTGTCAACGAGTCACTCATTTAGGTCATATTACAATATTGAAGGTTAAAATGACCATTTATGTGTGGAATTAGAGATTGATAATGTGTTATATAATCACACAGGCCTCTGCTAATCAAGAGAGCAGGTCGTGCAGGAAGAGTGGCTGCTGGGGAAATGTTTTAGGCTGTACACCGCCTGGGCCTTTAAACATGAGATGGAGGAGACCACCGTCCCTGAGATCCAGAGAACAAACCTGGGAAATGTGGTTCTGCTGCTCAAAAGTCTTGGTAAGAATGAATTAATCAGTTTGTCTTGATGACTTCACCATATTAGCTTGATGAGTCCCACCTTAGGACCCAAGCGATCCGATTGGTTCAAAGCTAGTTTTATGGGTAATCGCTTTAGTGCCTGGTTGCAAATTCAGAGAAAATCACTTTATTATAAGAGACGTTTGAAGTACGTTATAACGAGTCATTAATGTATTTTAACTTATATGTTTCATATACTAGTATATAACCAAAGCTGTAGATTGTAAATTTAAACATTTCTCGTTCTTAGTGTTTTTTAGTTAGCTTACATAGTAGATAAAAGATAGGTAGTACTTAGATAGTAAATAAACCACAGATTTGAGCTTTAAACAACTACATTCTCGACTTATAAACTCTTAAAATTACATTTCATGACACAATAACAGTAATATTTTTAAATTTCGCTGACCTTTTCCTCTGCTGTTGACGCAACCTACTATGAAAAGCGCTAAACAAAATAAACGTATTACTTGAAAAGCGCTAAACAAGTAAACATATTAATTATTAACATATTAATCTTTCGAATAACAAGTGACACAGACCGAGCCCATCTTCAAGAAGATCTATGTAGCATGAGCAAATGGTGTGATCAGTGGTTATTAAAGATAAATTCCGAAAAATGTAAACATTTACATATTGGGAAAAAAAATGATATTGTAGCCAATTATGTAGTTGGGGATATAACGGTTAATCCTGTACATGAGGAGAGGGACGTTGGTGTTGTGGTAGATGGTTCACTTGAATTCCACACACACATTTCTGAAAAAGTCAAAAAAGCAACATCTATGATGGCAATAATAAGAAGAACTTTTGAAAACTTCGATAAGGAAATATTTGTACCATTGTATAAATCCCTGGTAAGATCACAACTTGAATATGCAAGCTCAGTCTGGTGTCCATACAAAGTAAAATATGTGGAAAAAATTGAAAGGGTCCAGAGAAGAGCTACTAAATTAATTCCAGGAATGAAAAATATGTCATACGAAGATAGATTGAGGAAACTATGTTTGCCGACTCTTAAATTTAGGAGATACAGAGGAGATATGATTCAAGTTTATAAACTTGTTCAAGAAATATATGATGTAACAGTTGAACCTATCTTTCAGTTATGGAAAAACAGGTATCAAGACTCGAGGGAATTCGTTAAAACTTTACCCTAGAACATGTATGTCCGAAAAGAGAAAGAACTTTTTTACACTCCGTGTGGTAAAATCATGGAATGAGCTCCCAGAAGAAGTTGTGCGTTCCCCTTCTATTAATTCCTTTAAGAATAGGCTGGATGCATTTTGTATGTCAAAAGATGTTATGTATAATTATAAAGTTTGTCTGTAACTAAGTAATTAATTTTTATGTAATTTATTTAGGATGTTAGGAAAACTTAATTTATGAAATTGATGTGTTTTTTATGGAATCAAATGTGAATTTGTATAGGCCTATATATATATCTAGTTTGCATTTTTTAGAGTCTGGAATAGAGGATTGTGTAATCCTGTACCAGAAATCCTTTCAATAAACTTCAATAAACCTCAATTAATTGATGGCAACAAACTGCTTTTATCAGGTTATAGCGAGAACATATTTAGATCAGGCATCTACTGGCATACTATGGGGTCCTAAGGTGGGACTCATCTCTTCAACACAGGTATTAAACATATCAGATGACTTTAGTGAACATTCCTAACCAAGAGGCATTATTTTAAAGAAAAACAGCACACACACACACTTTCCTAATAATTCACATAAAGTCTTCAGTGTCGCATGATCCTTCAGAAATCATTCTAATATGATGATTTGCTGCACAGGAAACATTTCTTCTTCTTATCAGTGTTGAAAACAGTTGTGCTGCTTATTTTCATGGAAAATGTGATACATTTATCTTTTGATAAATAGAAACTTACTTTATAAGTGTCTCTACTGTCACCTTTGAGTCATTTTAATGCATATTTGCTTAATGTTAATACTTTTTTTCCACAAGGATATATTCAAATGTTTCAAAAAATATTACTGACCCCAAACTTCAATTGTCACCGTCCCACAGGTGGAACGTTTGCCACTATATTTTTAAATCAATTATAATTACATTATTATAATTATAATTATTTAATTACAATTATATCTTAGTAAATACCTTTAGTAATATTGACAAACTATATATCATTTGAAAGCTTACAATCTCTAGTTTCCATATTTGGTGACTGATTTTCAAAATATATTACAGAGGAACCATAATTTATCAATATGCAACAAGAATATTTTCATACTCATAAAGCGAGTTCAGACCTTTATTTTAAAATAGCAGAGAACATGAAAAATCATGAAAAAATGGTAGATACCTCAGTTTGTTTTCATGCCAAAAGTTCTAAAGATAGCATCCATACAATTATTTTGGAAAAAAAGGACTGAAAAGTTTGAAATATCAGAGAAAAATAATGGAGGCGCCCTTATATGGGCAGTAATGGAGTCTGATTGTGCCCTAGTGAAAAAGTTCTGGTACTGCGCTCAAACAAAATCTTACTGAAAGCTAATTTTTTGAGATATCAACCTAAAATTTGAAACACAACTTGTTCAGATTTTTGGCTTTGATTTTTCTGCAGTTTTAGAGTAGCCCAGGTTTTGAAAATATATATTTTATGTAAAATATAAATAATTAATATTTTTACATTGTACATTTCCATAAACTCAAACTTCTATAACTTTTTTCTGTTTAACTTTCTTAATTTATTTCACTTCTACAAAAATCTGCCAAATGTCTTCTTTAAAACAAGACCAATCATATATATAATGAAAACACAGACTTTTACTTCATATGCGATTAATCGCGATTAATCGTTTCACACGTTCATTTCAGTTTAATTCTTTCACTCTGTTGATCCTAATAGTATTTGTGCCATACAAATATCATTGTCTTACATTTACATTTATTCATTTAGCTGACGCTTTGTCTCCAAAGCGACTTACAGTTGCATACTGCAAGAAGGTCGCACACCTCTGGATCAAAGACTGGGGTTAAGTGTCTTGCTCAGGGGACTAAGATGGCGTCTCACAGTGGATTCAAACCTGGGTCTCTCACACCAAAGGCATGTGTCTTATCCGCTTTTGTCCATATTCCAAAGCATTCTTGAATTACGACCGTTTAAGTCTGAAGAATGTTGCATTTTCATCTCTATTCAAAAAAGGAGGGTGACAGTTAAGAGGCTAAAGTCACCTGGCACTCGTTGGTTTAAATGAAATTAAGGAATGGAATCAGTTCAGAGGAGATGCGCATTCAGACATGTTCAATAGTGTTTAAATGGCCCATTACTTTTTAGGGCATTCTGTTAAGTCTAGTAGTATTGAATGTCTTTGTAATAATATTATTATGAAGAATAATGGCAATTTGGGGTGTGGTACTGGAAAGAGAAATTGAATGTTAATGCATACATAAGCCTGACACACCATTTCATTCCTCTAACCAAACACCAAATGTTTTTTTTTTATCATGTGCTTTATATCTGTACATGTTTTCCCCGATCTGTGCGCAGGCACAAACGACCTGATTCATTTTGACTTCAGTGGATCCTCCTCCTCACGAAACGCTGGTGTTGGCTCTGGAGCAGCTGTACGCTTTGGGCGCCCTCAACCACCTCGGTGAACTCACTGAAGGTGTGCAAAAACAAATTAAAACGCCTTTATAAACCTACATTTATGCTACAAATGGTTTTCTAAACCCTTAAGTACTTTAATCAACTCAGATTTTCCAAGGGTTGTGAACATTGAAAAACAAGTATACATCAATTACTCTAAAGCTGGCACATCCTATAATATCCCTCGTGGAAATATGCCAATGTACGGCTCTTTTGCCCTGGGTTTTGACTTCCTTTTGTTGTTCTTGCGCTGTAGCTCGGCCGCAGGTATGGCCGAACTTCCTGTGGACCCCATGCTGAGTAAAATGATTCTGGCTTCTGAACAGTGAGCTCTAATCTACAAAGAAAATCACCTCAGTTTATTTATATGCTAATTTCTTTCATGGAGTCGTCAATCTGTGATGTCTTCTCAACATTGTTCTTCTGGGCTCTCCCGAAGTTATAAGTGTCTCCGAGGAGGTTCTGACCATTGCAGCCATGCTGTCGGTGAACAACACCATCTCTACCGCCCAAAGGACAAAGTGGTCCATGCTGACAATGCTAGGATGAACTTTGTGGTACCAGGGAGGAGATCACATGGTGCTGCTTAATGTATATACACAGGTATGTTTATGTGTGCATGTGGAAACACCCCTCAAAGTGGCAATTAACCTCAGATCTGAAGCATTTTTAGGACCTGGTAGTTGCGGGAACTGAAATGTTTTGTTTTTACCTGAATACTCGTCATCTAGCTTGACTTCCTTATGAGAGGTAACAATTATCTATAACCAAACAGGTTATGAGCCTGTCCAGGCATACGTGTACGTGTTTATGTAGATGCTGTTGCAGGAAGTTCTTTGTCTTGTGTATTTATAGCTTTGGAGTGAACAATGTTTTGTAATAATGACTTTTCAAACAGCACAAACAAAGCCCATATGCATTACAAATAAGACATCTTCGCAGCATTTGGCATCTGAAATCAGAGGACATTTTAGAGGATTATTTGGGGGGTATTATATTACAGAATTTATCAATCATTTAAGGTCTATAGAAAAGATTGCATTTAGTAGGGCTGTGAAACGATTAATCGTATCCAAAATTTAAGTTTGTGTTTACGTAATACATGTGTGTGTACTGTGTATAATTATTTTGTATATATAAATACACACACATGTATATATTTAAGATAATTGAGTTATTTATGTATAAAATGTTTATATATAATATAAATTAGGCTATATATAAACATTTATCCAGTATATACATGCAAATATTTCTTAAATATACATGCATGCTTGTGTATTGTGTATAATCATTTTGTATATATAAATGCACACACTTGCATGTATATGTTTAAGAAAAAATTGCTTATTGTTTTTTATATATATATATATATATATATATATAATGAAAACACAGACTTTTACTTAGTATGCGATTAATCGCGATTAATCGTTTCAACACGTTCATTTCAGTTTAATTCTTTCACTCTGTTGATCCTAATAGTATTTGTGCCATACAAATATCATTGTCTTACATTTACATTTATTCATTTAGCTGACGCTTTATCCAAAGCGACTTACAGTTGCTATATATGTCAGAGGTCGCATGCCTCTGGAGCAACTCAGGGGTTAAGTGTCTTGCTCAGGGACACAATGGTCTCACATGGGGATTCAAACCTGGATCTCTCACACCAAAGGCATGTGTCTTATCCACTGCGCCATTACGCCCATCGTCTCAAGAATACTTCTGCATAGAAAAATTCAGATGTTGTGTTGACCTCACAGTCCCAAAAAAAGTTTTTCTTACATTTTATTCAACCTTTCAGCTGGACCTCAATATGCTTATTTTTTAGTAAAATATTAAAATGTTTTCTATCATGTTTGTTTTTAAGAATTTGTGCTTTTAAATACACATTGTCATATTAACAACCATTTAAAAAATAGTCTCACAAACCCAAAGTATAAATTAGGGCTGTCAGTTAAACGCGTTATTAATGGCGTTAATACAAACCCATTTTTGCGTAATTTTTTGCACGAATCAACAGTCTTTTTGGCCAAGCAAACTTTGTCGTTTTCTTTCACATGCTTTTGCTACAGGACACGGCATGCGCGCTGTGCTATGAAACCCATTCATTACAATGGCTTGTGCTGCGCGAGGACGTTTTGTTGCTTCGTCGACCAAAGAGCAAACGATCTAGCTAGACCATAAACAAAACAACAAGGCACACACTCGTTTGGGCTTGCGAGCCGGCCAAATAGTTGGTTACACGTTAAGTTTTGAGTGGATGGCGAGCTTGAGACGCTGAAATCGATGTCAATAAGATTCTGAATGGAAAGTTTACTTTTAAAAAGTTGCCACATGGTTCCATTGACAAGACCAAAGTGAACTGTGTCTTTTGTCGTTGTGAACTGAGCTATCATCATCGCAGCACGTCCAGTCTGAAAATCGCTTGATGATATACACGTTACCATGTTGATAAGAGAATTAAAATGAGAAAAAAATAATGGGACAAAAAGAAATCAGAGACATTTAGAATAGATTAAAATGTGTGATTAATTCGATTAATTAGAGTAACTATGACATTTATGTGATTAATCGGGATTAAATATTTTAATCGTTGACAGTACTCATATATGTGTGTGTGTGTGTGTGTGTGTGTGTGTATATATATATATATATATATATATATATATATATATATATATATATATATACACACACACACTACTGGTCAAAAGTTTAGAGATCGGTAAGATGTATTATGTTTTTAAAAGAAGTCTCTTCTGCTCACCAAGGCTGCAATTTTTTGATAAAAAATACACAAAAAACACAGTAATATTGTGAAATATTATGACAATTTAAAATTAGACTTTTTTATGTTAATATATATTAAAATGTAATTTATTCCTCTGAAAAAAATGCTCCAAAAACATGTATGATTATTATCCATGTTGAAAACAGTTTTTTACATTTTTATTTCAGGATTCTTTGATGAATAGAAAGTTCAAAGAACAGCTTTTATTTAATTAGAATCTTTTCTAACATTATAAATGTCTTTACTGTAACTTTTGATCAATGTAACTCATCCTTGATGAATAGAAGTATTGATTTCTTATTTATTTCCCCCAAAAATAAAATACAAATTCTTACTGACCCCAAACTTTTTAAAGGGTAGTGTTTAATGTAACAAAAGCTTTCCATTTAGATAAAAGCTGTTCTTTTGAACTTTCTAATCATCAAAGAATCCTGAAATAAAAATGTAAAAACTGTTTTCAACATGGATAATAATCATACATGTTTTTGGAGCATAAAATCATCATATTAGAGTGATTGTGAAGGATCATGTGACACTGAAGACTGGAGTAATGATGCTGAAAATTCAGCTTTTTTTAGAGGAATAAATTACATTTTAATATATATTAACATAAAAAAGTCATTTTAAATTGTCATAATATTTCACAATATTTACTGTGTTTTTTGTGTATTTTTTATCAAAAACATTGCAGCCTTGGTGAGCAGAAGAGACTTCTTTAAAAACATAAAAAATCTTGCCAATTTTAAACTTTGAACTTTACTAATCTTAAAAAGTAGAGGAATGGCGCTTGCAACGCCAAGGCCATGGGTTCGATTGCAGGGAAAGCAAGAACTGAAATAGAGTGTTAATATGTGAAATATTATAAAGCAATTTAAAATGACTTTTATGTTAATATATATTAAAATGTAATTATACTAAAAAAAGCTGAATTTTCAGCATCAGTACTCCAAGTCACGAATCAGTCAATATGATGATTTTATGCTCCAAGCATGTATGATTATTATCATGTTGAAAACAGTTTTTTAGCATTTTATTTTGGGATTCTTTAAATGATTAGAAGTCAGAGGACATCGCACTTGGTTCAGGTATATATTGTCGCTAAAATAT
>JAQIUQ010007204.1:0-26378 GCA_030378365.1 Hybognathus amarus | reverse complement strand
AAAAGTGAACTACTCCTTTAATAGGCTATGTGCACAAGCGTAGTTTCGAACTTCCGCTTTTGTCAGAAGTCGGCATATCAGTTTCCGGTTTACGACTGTTCATCCGCATCCGCTGTAAAAAAACAATATAAGTGCTGCTGTTGTACGAAAATAAGAGTAGTTAAACACATCTAAGTTTCTAAGAACTGTAGGTGGATCTATCAACTAACGTCCGTTTCACACATACCCCGTTTGCAGTGTGTGCTGCAGTGCTTTCACATATGATGCGTTTGCAGTGAATCTCTGATCGCGGCTGTGCCACAAACGCATACTTACTATTTTTACTATTTTTTTTTTGCGCGTCGCCCTAAAATATCTATTTTGTGCAGCCACTGCGCACGAAGGTTGGTGTTTTTGGGAAGCAGTGGAAGCTCAAATGGCTGTTAGCGACTTGAAGCAGAGTGGCACAAAGCAGTGCTCCACGCACCATGTTAACAGGTTAGGGCTTTCACTTTCACACCGCTCCAGATGCGGCACATATGCTATAATATAACAGCAGTGCAGCGATCGTTACTGCACCGAATCTATTTCTGCTGTGCTGCATTAAAGTGACATGTTTCGTGGTCAAAATGCACAAAGATTGACCTGAAAATGTAGTAATTTCACCATAAATGCGTTTCATTAAATAAAATGTAGTAATCTCACCATAAATGCATTTAATATACCGGTACAACTATTTTTCACAGTCATCGGAAGACTGTGAAGACCGGGGTAAATCAAGAAAAACATAATGAACAACGCTGCGTATCATTCGTGAAAGGAGGTGGAAAAACAAGTTTTGTGACATGCAGGATCTATTGTAGGCTATTTAAATGCAAAAGAAAAGGCATGTGAGTCGGCTGTTTTTGTCAATTTGAAGTTTTAATATAAAATATTTGCCATTTTAATAAAGTAAATTTGACCACTTGCTTGAGCAACTTAATATGAGTAAAGCATGGAATAATAGCCCTTACATACGTGCATATGTCCATTAAAGAGTGTGTAGAAAGCGAATCGTAATGCTGACAACTTTTTTTGAAACAAAGTTGCAGCAAAACTTCTGGATTTCAAATAAAAATAGTAAGTATGCATTTGTGGCACAGCCGCGATCAGAGATTCACTGCAAACGCATCATATGTGAAAGCACTGCAGCACACGTTGCTCCTGCACCACAACACACACTGCAAACGGGTATGTGTGAAACGGACGTTAGTCTGATAGATACACCTACAGTTCTTAGAAACTTAGATGTGTTTAACTACTCTTATTTTCGTACAACAGCAGCACTTATATTGTTTGTTTACAGCGGATGCGGATGAACAGTCGTAAACCGGAAACTGATATGCCGACTTCTGACAAAGGCGAAAGTTCAAAACTTACGCTTGTGCACAATACATAGCAAATTAGTACCATATCATGGAGTATTGGAGTAGCATGGTATTATTGTCTCTTAGATTAATTTTCCGTAAGGGATATAACACAAACTTTTACTGTGCTTCATTAAAGGGTTAGTTTACCCATCATTAACTACTCACCCTCATGCCATTCCAAACCCATAAGATTTTCATTCATCTTAAAGACACAAATGAAGATCTTTTCATGAAATCTGAGAGATTTCTGTCATTCTATTGGCAGCTATACAACTTTGATGCTTCAAAAAGTTCATAAAGAGATTGTAAAACTAATCCATATGAATTGAGCGGTTTATACAACATTTTCTGAAGAGCTTCAATCACTTTATATAATGAACAGATTTAATTTAGGCATCACATTTAAACATTGATCAACGAACATAAACAGAAGCTCAACCA
Source organism: Hybognathus amarus (assembly GCA_030378365.1). Lineage (NCBI taxonomy): Eukaryota > Metazoa > Chordata > Actinopteri > Cypriniformes > Leuciscidae > Hybognathus > Hybognathus amarus. The sequence goes on along the minus strand of JAQIUQ010007204.1, from coordinate 24,549 downwards.
GAATCTGCTTGGCGTAGTAAGAACCTCATTGGTTCTCAGCGGAAGTTCAAACATGCAGCGTAACACGAGAACTATCCTTATTGGTTTTCGGACGTCAAGACAACAAGCTTGAGCTTCCGTTTATTATAACTGATGAGTGCATTGATGAATGTTTATATGAATAAAGTAAATACTGTTCGTCATATAAAAGCGATTCAAAGTCTGGATTAGTTTTAGAATCTCTTTATGGTCTTTTTGAAGACATCAAAGAGATAGTTGCATGTACTATCAATAGAGTGACAGAAATCTCTCAGATTTCATTAAAAGATCTTTATTTGTGTTCCGAAGAAGACTTACAGGTTTTGGAACAACATGATGGTGAGCAATTGACAGAATTTTCATTTTTGGGTGAACTATCCCTTTAATACAGCATATAGGAACTTATTCCCACAGTACAGGTTTTATAATAATAAAAGAACAAAAACTTACATAACTAACACCTGCAGCTCTTTTACCAATGTGGTAAAAGGCTCCACTGATGTAAAAGACAGCCACATGTAGCCTGTACAGGAGAGTGATTCCCTGCTGCAGGGCAAACACAAGCGGAATCAAAGACTTCCTCTGAGACTCAGTCAGGATCCCCACAGCTCTCTGGATCCAGAAGCGCAGGTGTGATAACGGGCTCCAGGTTCTGCTCGTCTGAGTGCAGCAAGTTCTGAGGAGCTTCTGCTTCCAACTCATTCTCAACACAGACCAAGACCTTGTCCATAAGATAAGGCACAAACGTGTGGGAAGAAGATAAGTGCCGTTCGGCGCATTCGCGAGGGGATTCTTCTCCTGCTGGGGTCCACCTGGATGATGCTGACATACTCCTCACCCAGGGTCTGATATCCTAAATGAAATGGACAACAGAAACGTGGCTCTGAAATACAACACCGTATTACAAATACATCAGCAGTGTTGCAATACAAGCGAATAACTTACCAGATAAAGTTGTTAGAACATAGTAGGTCAGATCAGATAGTAATTCAATTTCCTTTCTGCACTGTCAGCCAACGTCTGGAACCTCAAGGGGAAAAACAATCATTGAACGAACAGCTGTATTAAAAGGGACGCATCATGGAAAACAGGATTTAAAAAATAATAATTCAGAAACTCTCGCAGTATGCAATATGTATGTTGTGTGCACCAGTGTTGTTTTAGTATTATTTATATATACTGTTATACTGTAGTAGCTTTTATTTTTATATTTTGGTTTCATTTTTATCCGTTTTTTTTTTGTATAAATATTTCTATTTATAGGGGTTACAAATTGTCACATGAACAAGCAAATCCATAAACAAAGAATAAAAATCATATAGGCTAAGGCTAATTGGATAGTGTTCATTTGGTAAAATATTTAGATGTGTCTGTCAATGTGTCATCTAAAATTTAAGAACTCTCATAAATAAAAAAATAAGACTTAATACTTTTTATGACCTTACATTTTAAAAATATTATTTAATAGTTACTTAATACTTTTTAAGGATTTGCGGGAACGTGGATATTTACACTCATGCACGGTGTTGCTAAAACGGGAGTGTAATTTAAATAAAACATCGGTACCTAGTCAATCGTTCTCTGTAGATTTGTTTTTCATGATAATCGAATGTAAAGACAGGAGCCATCTTAGAATATAGTCTCGATAAGTCAAACCACGAACGTCGTGCTGAGTGATCTGAACTGTATGAACGACGTTCGGGATCGACTTATCGAGACTATGCTCTAAGATGGCTCCTGTCTGTATACACGAAGTGAACTGTCTTTATAACGTATCTTCTTTATTAAACGGTCTGTACTCTTACAAAGTTCTCAATGCTTCGTTTTGCATGTATGGACACTCATTATGTTACTGTGTTCAGTGTGGGGCTATTTTAAGCCTTGTTAGTGGTATAAACTACCGAATTTACTCTTTACTTAGTCAATGCCCCCAGTGCTAGCATTATACGCTAAACAGTTTTTAGAGATAAAACTCTTTACATTCGATTATCATGAAAACAAAACTCAGAGAACGATTGACTAGGTACCGATGTTTTATTAGACCAAAGGTTCATTGTTTGCCGAGAGTTCTCCTTTAAGTTCTGCAGCTTTTATATGAAAATAAATCTAATAAACAAACTACTTGTTCAATTATTCTCTAGGGTTTGACCAAATTATCAGTGTCGATATTAAGCATTTTTGGTTATCGGTTCGGCCATTTTCAAAACCGATTTGCCGATAAAATGATTTTATTTTGAAATGCGCTATATTTGACTCTAACGCAGCCACATCTGTCAGAACTCTGTAGACTAGACTAATGTCCCCGCACATCTGATTTGTTGGGAGTCATGAGTCCGGCGGACATCGACGCAGAAAGCTGAAGGCATCTGAAAATTTTGCACTTCTGCTGACTTGAGCAGCTTCACTGATTTCCATTCAAAATAAATGTTTAATATCAATCATTTTTCACTTCAATAACAGAATTTTATAAGGTCCCGTTCTTCGCGATTCCATTTTTCAAACTTTTAGTTATAATGTTGCTGTTAGAGCATAAATAATACCTGTAAAATTATAAAGCTCAAAGTTCAATGCCTAGCAAGATATTTTATTTAACAAAAGTCCCCTTTAAAGCCTACAGCGAACGTCCTGTTTGGACTACACATCCCTCTACTTTTTTTAATGACGTAATTAGAACAGTTTTTAGACTAATCTCCGCCACAGATTCTAATCGATTCTCTTCATCTATGTTCTCCGGGTCTGATTAAGGCTCAAATTGATATGGTAATATGTTTGACATTTTTACAAGAACAACCAACGCATACAACTCCGATTTATGTTAAGAGAATTGACCTTTCCGAGCAACATGCGATAAGCTGCTGTCCAATCACAACACAGGAACCGCTGGCACAATCAGAACTCGTTACGTATTTCTGAAGGAGGGACTTCATAGAACAAGGAAGTCATCCAGCCGTTTTTTTGGACAGTGAAAACAGCGGTATACAGATAAGTAAATTGTGTGAAAAATACTGTTGTTGTTTTTTTACGCAAAATACACCTTATATTGTAAACTGTAAAAACAATCAAAGCCTCAAAAAACACGAAGAACGGGACCTTTAAAGAAACACTCACATAACCCATAGAGATCGCACTGTCAAAGAGTTAATATTCAGAAATATTCACACATAATTTATACATATAAAAACATGATATCAGAGTTTTAAAATTAAACATTTTAAAAGAGAACAATACATCACGATTCTTTAAACCAATGAGCATTAAGCTGTGTCGTGAGCATATTTTTCCAAAACCAGTTCCTGCCCTGCCGCTAATCTACAAGTTTACAGTAATGGGTAGGTTTAGGGATAGGTGTTTGGTGTAGGCAATCAGTACAGTGACTGACATGACCAATGAAATCATTAGAATCAGGTGCAGGGTTCAGCAACTTGTTTCCCATCAAGCTTTTGATCAACGCAGTCGGTGGACAGCAACTGCGCCCAACTGCAGAATCCGACACAGCCGCCTTGCCGCCACGAGAGTTTGTTGACTTGACACACGTCAGTATGACACTCGGACATATTTCTGCAACCGGCATGCATTTTTGGTGATCGGTTCTGCGCAGATTTTGCTAATCTCAAACGAAGCCTAATGCTACAACAATCGACAAGTGTGGGGTTTCGCTGTCCGGATGATGCTAAAAATTGGTTGAAACTGCCCTTAGGTCCAGGGGCGTTTCTAGGTTTCAAAAACATCAGGGGCTGAACCCGAAACATCAGGGGCTGGGTTATGGTAATTATTAGATAACATGTTTCGATACAGAGAATAATGTATATTGCATGCCTATATGCAGGGGGCAGACTGGATAAGAACCCCCCCCCACCCCCATCCCTGGTACTGTAACCAGACCATCCCAGATTACCACACAGTCACACACATTCAAAGGTGAGGTAGTTAGGGGGGTTTCGGGGGTATACTCCCCGAGAAAATTTTGATTTCTCAGACCTACATGTGTGCATTTTAGGGTATTTGAAGGTCATATAAATTGGATAACAATAGCTTTAAAAGCATGTCAGTGGACAGTAGCCTAGCATAAATTATTTGTCAAGCAGATAACAGATTCTTAAATATGAGAATGAGGATAAATGTTGAAATAAATGATCCACACTTGGAAATGCTGAACACATTCGAGGACCATACAAGTCTAGCCTATATAATTATACATTTGATAAATATATATATATATTTTTTACTTATGAATTAAGATTATAGTTTCTAGCGTAGAACATCTGTGTTAAATAGGAATAAATTGTAATAATGTTAATCAAGCTGACTAAATCACACGACTGTTAACAATGACGCAGCAGTTAACAATAAAAAGCTGTTAATTCTACATTTTAAGTGTATGTTTCATTAAAAAAAGGCCGCAAAACAGCGATTAAAAGCCGTTTGGCTCGCGAGAAAGTTAATGTAGGATGTAGGAATTTCTAACATAAGATAGGATGAAGCAAGATGGGATTCCTAAAGTTAAAATCCTATCTTACTCTCTTTACGGCCCCTGATCTACTCGTTATCTGAGGGAATAACGTTAATTTAGCCTACACATCATGTTTCAATCGCCAAATCAGATGTATAAGTTAGGCTACTTCATTTACGTTACATTCTGCACGAGAAACGGATTATGACTCACAAAATGGATTAAGTTAGCTATTGGCGAAATAGTAAGGTCCCACGTACTTTATTTATAACGGACATGTTCTGCATTAATACCACAGTGAGTAGCCTACAGGTCTAATTTAAGTTAGACCAGTGTTGCTGAAGAGCCTTCACCGAGACACCGACCTGAGCTAATGATGAGGAAACGGCGCCAGTAAGTTGATAACTCTTCTTGCCTCTCATCCGCCTTCGTATCGTTCATGACTCCTTATTTTACTTTTTAAAAAGTGTCTAATGTCCATAGCATACTAAGCCAAAAACAACAATGACAGTCAAGCCCTAAAGCTGTAAGTTAACCGATGTCTCTCTCTCTCTCCTCCGGTGCACACTCTTATAAGCGTGCATAGTAACTTTGATACGCTTGTTAGCCTATGGTAATAACTAGCTAGTTAAACAAATAGGCCTACAGTGAAAGCCAGCCAGATGATGATCTATCTTCAGACTTTAAGGATAAAAAAACAATTCTTACCCACTGACTTCTTTCCGAAAAATCCCAAAGTCTCGTTTGCTTCATTTTTCTTTAATCTTTTCTTTCCTGCTCGTTGACTGTCTCAGTTGTTAACTCGCGCTCTTGCGGTTGACTCTAGCTCCTCCCCTACCTGCTGCTGCTGCATATTTAACAGAGAGGAAGAAACGGAGTAGCCACATAGGCTACCGACAGCAAAGAAATGTATTCTATAGGCTAGATTATTTTAAGATCTATTTTTACAGGCTGTATGCATGCAAAGCCAAAGCGCAATGAAATAAAGCAACTTATGATTTCGGGCGTTTACTATTGTTGTCCAGTTTCATATTTGCTCAGTGACAGTCATTACATTCGGGGCTCTACTCAAAACATTCGGGGCTGAAGCCCCGGGAAAATTGGCTGCCGACGCCCCTGCTCTAGGTCTATCACCAACAGTTTTAAAATCGGTTAAGATTTGAAAATCGTCAAGTGTGTCCTAGGCCTAACAACAGGCCTCTCTTTCTTGTCTCTTTTTTTCTTTTTATTTGATCAAAGTAACAGTTATTTAGACTTTATATTTTTACCTAAAATTGGATGCCATTTCTCCATGATTAGCGTTCAGTGTTGTAAAGAGGTCAAGCACCAACAATATAAACAATGTACAACACTGCTATTTAAAGTGTTTATAGATGTATTTTATTCAATAAAAAATTGTCGACAAATCGTTGTTGTCTGATCTCACTTGACCTAATGTAAGGGCGTGGAATAACGCAATTTGACCACTACGGCACTGTGGCGCTAGAGTGTAATGCATCCCTTTATAAATGCACGTAGTAAAAGAAAAAACAGCGCGAATTATGACGGAGTGCAAACGAATCCGAACCACAGCCTATGATCCGAACTAGCAAGGTTTGGTAAAGTTTCACAAAACTTAAAACCAACAATTCTGTCACATGCAATACATGCAAGGCACAACATGCATGTTGGAGCACTTAACGAGGAAACATCCCAGCAAAAGAGGAGCCGTTGAGAATTGAGTGTTCTCCAGCTGGAGATAACTAATGGTAACGTAAATCTCTTTTAGATAATGCAATACTACTAATAAAAGTAATAATATTATCAATAATATTACACATTATTTATTTTGCATCGAATAAAGCTTGTGTAAGAATATGTATAAGTATAACTAATTGAAAAAGCTGAATAACCGTTCCAAACCAACTGATTAGCCGGCAAAATAATCGACAATTAGTCAAATAATCGTTCTAACAATGGGTAGATTAATCAATTATCAAAATAATCATTTGTTGCAATCCCTTTATATAATGTGTATTTCACATATTATAAAATATAGGCTACAGTACGGTATACTGCACATAACTATTATTCCATTTTGAACAGCATAATGGAATTACTGAAAAACCTTTTATTGGTCATAATTATTTATGCCACCACTACATCATATTAGCATATGACCGCCCAAAAATAATGTTATTTTAAAATGCTTAAATTATAGCTGTGACATGTTGATTTATATAGTCTTTATCTTTTTGAAAATGAATAGGTGGGAAAAGCTAAATAACATTTAGAAGTGTAGAATAAGCCCTTTTAAAATCCTTAAACCATGCATTTAGTGTGCTTGGGATTGCTTTACCTGCAAAGGTGTGGACGATCTCATTGGCGTTGTTTGTCAGGTTGTTCTGGTAGAACTCATCCTTTTGACACGAGCGGATCAGCTGCGGCTGGTTCGCAGGAACTAGAGGCATTGCTCAGTTCGGAAGACGTTAACAAGATCCTTAGAGAACGTGTATATACTAGCAGTTTATATAGATCATGTTTACAAAAAATAAACAAGGATATATCGCCTTTATGGCTTTATTTGCTGGTCTAGGTCACTTACTGTGCATGCTTCTAACGCTTCCGTGTTTAGTCATGTGATGCTCACGCGAGCACTCCATTGGTCGGTTGGGAACAACTGGTTCACTGATTTGCGATCAGTTTTGCGGTTTGCAGTAAACAGCAGCAAACTCGCCTTACTGATCTGAGGTTAGTATTTAGAAAGTGAGATTATGGTTCAAATCTAAATGGACCATCACCAGAGAAGTGATGGCGCAAATAAATAAATAAATTGAACCAATCTTTTCTGGAAAATATTTACGCGTTCGAACAAGGAGGACACCTGTCGCATGAACACCACATTAGAGAATACACTGTGTAGTATACACAAACTATGTAGTTGAAGACTTCACAAAACATTTGTGAATCTGTTTTAATGTATCCATTATATTTTTATTTACTTATTTTAATTTGAGTGTGTGTAATTCTGCCTTAATAATAATAATAATATTTGACTGGGTTATTAGTAATTTATTCCTAAATCCTCCATAAAATAATCACTATAAATATCAGCAAAATCTCCCTCAAGAAATATCAACTCTGAACTCACTTGGGAAAAAAAATCAGTCTGGAACTTTGAACTGTATTAAAAATAATGATAATAATAACTTAATCTGATCCATATCTTAAACACAGTCGACACGACTAAACAGAAATAGGACTATAATAATGCATAGGCCTACTAAATACGCTATGCTGTGAACAATGTTTAGGCCTATTTACATTTTTTTATAAAGCTATAGCGATAGTTTACAAAGTTTCTGCCACTTTTTTTGCGTCTTTTGCCTCACTATTCAGACTTCTTTCTCACAATTGTTTTACATCTCGCAATTCTGACTTTTGCCCCTCCAAATTACATGTAGCATATAGCCTAACTCAAATCTACCTGAAAAAATGGTCAGAATTGAGATCAATCAATTCGCAATTATTTTTCAAATTGTTAATGTCTTAAACATGCTTAGTACATAGTTAACAACATGGCTTTATTACATAGCCTACCTGTACTATTTTCATTGATGGACCAGCTATCATAGCATAAACAAATCTCATGCATTATCTAATGAATAAATATTGCTATTTCGTAAAAAAAAAATTAAAGTTGCGAAAAAGACATTGGAAATCACTACTTTTTCACACTTGAATGTGAAACATCAACATTGAAATATTAAAAGGTGGAAACATGAAACATTCACTTGAACTGAAACATCAAGGTGTTTGCAGTGCCGCTTCAAACTGTAGTCTGTGCTATGTTGTAAACAAGAAATTTTGACACATTTAGTATGTGTGTTATGTATTGAGCAAATGAGTATGCATACACTGAGAGTAAGAGTAATGGTACTAGCTGACATTCCTAACACAGGCTATGTCATCATCAATGATCCTTTCACAAAATGAAATCCAATAATGATCTCTATTATTTGCATCATTCTTCTGTATCCATGCACTTTCATTTGCTCTCTCTTAGCTGTTCACAAGTCAGCTCTTTTTACAAGGTTGTAAAACCTGTTTCTTTGTTACTCTAATGCGTTTAGATCAGTCCAAACCATTGAAATTCTTAACACACACACTAAACAACTTTATTCAGCTCTTTCCTTAAGCTGATCACGAAACCCATTAAGGTCAGATTGCAGTCTTGCAGAAGGCTGTTTACTCACAGTACAGTCCAGGGAGCACCCTACTGTTTACATTTGAGCAAGTGATCTCTTTATTTCTCATTGAGACTTCCGTGTGACTTCTTGCAGGCAGAGGTGAGGTCGTGCAGAGGACAGCTGAGGAGACCTGATCGTGGAGCTGTGAATCGATGCTATGAATCATGGAATTAAGAGTCTGCTAGGTAATTTCATGTGCATATAGCCTTCTATTAGGAATAGACAAGTGTTGTAGTACTGTAGCAGAGAATCACTATTTTTTTAGCCAGGCCTTGGAACTGGATGTATGAAGGTATTGAACTTGTAGTAGGCCTATACTTCAAATCTTAAAAGTATTGAAAATAATAATAAAAAAAATCCTGTACTTGCAGATATATTAATATTTAATAAAATATTAAATAAATAAAACACCTTAAATTAAAGACTTAAGTCTACTTACATAATAGAGACCTTCATAATGTATATGAATAATAATAGAGATTATATTTTTTTAACTTTGTAATAATGTCAAATGTTTTACTTTTAACGTACATTGTTTCGATAAACTCTTGCGCGCTTTAAAGTACACTTATTTTGATGTGTCAACTACTAAAGCACATATAAGTACTTGATTATAACTTTGATTGTGGTGTGTTATTTAATACTATTTTTAAATTTAATATATTTTAAATGCTTTAAATTGTATCTTCATAATTACAAATATATTTAAATACATGATACAATTTTTAATAGAAATGACATTAAAGTATAGGCTATTTAAGTTTACCATATATGCTTGCTTGACAGTAGAGTTGGGGTACTCGAACTCGGACTCGGACTAAAGTCCAATTTTGAATGAACTCGGACTTGTCACGCACTCGGATGAATTTGTACTCGCACTTGGCACGGACTCGGACATTTTAGACTCGGAAAAATGTCCGAGTCCAGTCGAGTCCGGGCACTGGAGGACACATTATTCAAAAACGAAAAGAAACTACTTGTGTTGTGTCCGCTGCGTTAAGCATTGTAGCCAATCACAGACATGTATAAGCGCATGAACGCAGTGAGCAAATCAGAGGCATTTTAGAGTCAACTTGCAGAGAATTCGCTCAAAATGTATGTTCAGAATCAGCACAAGCTTTATCCTTTTGCAAATCCCCTCAAACAAAGTCTCAGACGCGATATAAATGACAGATTCACTGTGCAGTGCGGATAACTTCAGTGTTTATGACAAGAGTTTTAGGGAGAGTGCAGAACGCGGTAAGTGATGGCTTAAAGGGCAATTCCACCTCTGGAAAGATGAATGTGTATTTAAAATGGGTCATTTATGTAGAAGAAATGTGAAATTATTTTTTAATTTGGAGCTTTCTAGACTGAGAAAAGACAGAAAATGTATTTTTGGCTTATGTGAATGAAAAACATCAACTCCCAGAATTCATTTGCTTCGCTGCCCTAGGAGGCCACGCCTACCGCTAACCTCGCAGTATGTAAACAACAGTCTACTAGTGATTCTCCGTGATGAGTCTGTCCGAAAATGTGTTTCGAGATCGCCCAAAATGTCCGCGATTTCGGCTTTTGCGTTCTACAGTCGTCATTCATCATGTTTACTGTGGCAAGCGGAACGAGTGCGAGCTGTGTGGATAACGGCGCGAGACGAGCCAGGTTTACTGTGTCGACCGGGATGAGTGCCGGCTGTGTGGATAACGGCGCGAGGCCGGTGGCGTGATTACTGATGAGCGGCACCTAAGACGTAAGTTACCGGTCTCGTATCTCTCACGGAGGAGCAGGAATTTTCTTAGCAATGTTAAAACGCATCAACCGATCACTTGTTTGGCGTTCATGTAAACACAACAGTCAGATTCACCAATCATCAGGAATTGAGTTAGATTGAAACAAAAGCTGTAACTTACATGTAAACAATGAATGGCGACTTCAGAAATTAAAAGCTGAATCCCGGACATCGACGGCCGGACATGTCCAGGAAAAGAGGACGGTAACCCCTACTACTCAGCTTTCTCCACAGAACAAGAGCCTGCTAGCTTAGCGTCCAAAAAAGATGTGTAATGTTAATCCTAATCCTCCATAACGCACCCGTCAGCGTATTCAGTAGTTTCGTCCACATTTTCAAAACGTTTCTGCCAGTGAAATCAAACGCATTGGCACTGATCTGTGATAGGTCTGTTAGCGCAATAGGTCCAACCCCCTATTGGCGGGTTTGAAAGGGTGGGGACTCGGGCTTGTAGTTTTTTACTGAAATCGCCCTCTCTTACACTTCCGCCAACAATGACGTAAAATGAAGATTTTTGCCTCATTGTTGGAGGAAGTGAAAAGGTAAATAGCAGATTTCTCTCGTCTCAGGGGAAAATGATAAAGTGTTGCATGACCATTCAATAGTATAACTGGGTTTCTAACAATGGAAAGCTTAATGCAAATGGGTGGAGTTGCCCTTTAATGGGAGCGCTATTGACAATCTAAATAATAATTTTGTTTTTCGTGCTTCTAGAGCACCAGTGGTTACGTTCACAATGTAAATCAAAAACAGTCATAAATGCATTTAAATGTGGGAGTGAATCCGCAAAATTTTAGTCCTGTGAGTCATGAAATTGCGACGATTGACAGTAGCCATAGCAACATGAGAACATAATAAACATAGCAACAGTTTGGCGACTAATAATTGTATGATTTTTGTTACATTTACACTTTAGTCATAAGTTAACATACACCTTTCAGAATCTCCAAAATGTATTTTTTTTCTTTTCTTTTTTATTAATAGGAAGGATCATAAAAACATTGTTTCTATTCAGTAGCCTACTGCACTGAAAAAGCTTTTTTCACATAACAGATGTTTAATGGCCTAGTCCACAAGACAAAATACAAGACAAATTACTTGATTTTAATATTGTGTGTCATTACCTGAATGACCCACAACTGTTTTATTTATTTATTTATTTATTTTTTTGTAATGGTTGTTCATGAGGATCCTCCAGCTCCTGCACATTCTTTGCTTTTCCAGCATCTTCTGCATATTTGACTCCTTACTAGCAGTGACAGTAAGATCCATCTTTCGCACTGGTGACAAGTGAGGGACTCATACACAAACATTACAAACCCTGCAAATATTTAGTGATGTTCAAGAAGGAAGCATCCGTTAAGGATGGAACTGGATGTAAATTGGTGTAAATTGTTAAAAAAATAATTAATTAATTTAGTCCTGCCCTTCAGAGGCTAAAAAAGATATTAGCATGTAAAACAAAATAATAAAAATGTAAACATCACCATCATCTTGCTCAAAATTATACCCCTGGCACTTAATGCGTCGTGTTGCATTCTTGAGCATTACCTTGCAAATACCTTTTTCTCTTTGCTCCTCAATATATTTTTCACTTTGTGAGAACATGTGGTGTGAGAGCGGAATGGCTTGTGGGACGTAGCAACAGTAACTAAGAGGGACGGGTCTTTGTAAAAAGTCAATTTCAAATCATTTAAATCTTTGTGGACTCGGCCGGACTCGACTTCGGACTCGGATGTTAAGGACTCGGACTCAAGTCCGACTCGGCCCTCTTTGGACTCGGACTTGGACTCGATTGTTAAGGACTTGGACTCGACTCGGACTCGACTAAGGTGGCCTCGACCCCAACTCTACTTGACCGTATATATGCCAGTACACTTTAACCATATTTCAAGGACGATAGATGTAATTATGAAATTAAATATGTATTTATGTCCCACTTAAGTGTTCAAAATGCACTCTAAAGTTCAGCTTATTGCACTTAATGTAAATTTAAACTGATGAATTTACATTTAATTGCAAATAAAATGTAATTATGTGATAAAAAAAAACATTACATTCAGTTCACACTTCTTGTAAGTATATTTTTCCATAGTGAGTGTTATTTTTACACAAGGGATTGTTGAATCATATAGAGTATAAACAAACATACATTTCTTTCTGTCAGCCAGAAAGAAGTAGTTATTTGAATAAGGTTGACAATACTGCAATATATATGTTCTTTGTGGAAAATATTATACACTTACACGCAGAAACACAATATTTTATATTATAGAGAATATGAGATGAACCTGAGTGTGAAAATACTGAAAGCCCCTAATAAAATTAAATCAGTAATAAAAATTATGCATATTAGGTGCATGTCCACTGTGAGAGATATAATCTAAATAAAAAAAAATCCAGAAATCACAATGTATGATTTTTTAACTATTTAGTTGTACGATACAGCTGCAAATAAGTATTTGAACAACTGAGTAAATCAATGTTAATATTTGGTACAGTAGCCTTTGTTTGCAATTACATAGGTCAAACGTTTCCTGTAGTTTTTCACCAGGTTTGCACTCTGCAGGAGGGATTCTTCTGTAGATTCAGTCAGGTTTCTGGGCTGTCGCTGAGAAACACAGAGTTTGAGCTCCCTCCAAACATTCTCTATTGGGTTAAGGTCTGGGGACTGGCTAGGCCATGCCAGAACCTTGATATGTTTCTTACAGAGCCACTCCTTGGTTATCCTGGCTGTGTGCTTCGGGTCATTGTCATGTTGGAAGACCCAGCTTCAACCCATCTTCAATGCTCTAACTGAGGGAAGGAGGTTGTTCCCCAAAATCTCGCAATGCATGGCCCTGGTCATCCTCTCCTTAACACAGTGCAGTCCCCCTGTCCCATGTGCAGAAAAATACCCCTGAAGCATGATGCTACCACCCCTATGCTTCACAGTAGGGATGGTGTTCTCGGGATGGTGCTCATCATTCTTCCTCCAAATACGGTTAAGTGAAATTATGACTAAAAAGTTCTATTTTGGTCTCATCTGACAACATGACTTTCTCCCATGACTCCTCTGGATCATCCAAATGTTCATTGGCAAACTTAAGACAGGCCTTGACATGTGCTGGTTTAAGCAGGGAACCTTCCGTGCCATGGTTGATTTCAAACCATGACGTCTTAGTGTATTACCAACAGTAACCTTGGAAACGGTGGTCCCAGCTCTTTTCAGGTCATTGACCAGCTACTCCCATTTAGTTCTGGGCTGATTTCTCACCTTTCTTAGGATAATTGAGACCCCACGAGGTGAGATCTTGCATGAAGCCCCAGTCCGAGGGAGATTGACATGTAGCCCTTTTCAGCCCTGTGGAGGGTGTCACAATTTTGTCTCTTGTGTCTTTGGACAGCTCTTTGGTCTTGGCCATGTTAGGCCCTGTTTACACGAGAACGCTCGCGGGTGAAAACGTAAAAATATTTTATCGGATGTGCCTTTCGTCTACACGGCGACGGCGTTTTTGAGGCTTAAAACGCAAAAAAGTGAAACCACCCTCCAGAGTGGAAATCTTAAAAACGCTCCACCGTCGCGTTCTCGTGTAAATGGTAAAAACGCAAAAATCTGCTTGACAGTGAAGGTTGTACGCAGGCGCGCGGGCTTGGTCTTGTTATAGTATGCACTCCTAGCCGCCTGGAGTGCATACTACATTGAATTTCACAGACTTTTGCGTCACCATATGCACGCGAATTTCCCACACAAAACGCTCGTCTAAACGCAGAATAAAAAGTGATGACGCAACGCTACTTTTGCGTTTTCTCTTCAGAATCGTTTCCGTGTAAACATAGCCTTAGTAGTTGGATTCTTACTGATTGTATGGGGTGGACAGGTGTCTTTATTCAGCTAATGACCTTAAACAGGTGCATGAATTTAGGATAATAAATAAAGTGGCATTTTAAAGGCAGACTAACAGGTCTTTGAGGGTCAGAGATTCTAGCTGATAGACAGGTGTTGAAATATTATTTGCAGCTGTATCACATCAAATATTGTGTTATTATCACATCACAATATATATAGAAATCATATATAGTGATTTTTTTTATTTATTATTATTATTATTATTTTTTAGATTATGCCTTTCACAGTTATGGAAGCTTGTTTCCACCACTGAATGTAAAAATAAAATAAATAATATAACTTTTTATCTCACAATTTGACTTTTCTCACAAATGTGAGTTTACATTTCGCAATTCTGACTTTATAACACATAATTCGAAGTTAAATGTCGAAATTCTGACATCTTTTCTACAGAAATGTGAGATATAAACTCGCAATTGCGACTTATCATGCCAATTCTAAGGATGAAAAAGACTAACTTTTTCCCCCTCAGAATAGTTTTATGCCAAGTTCACACTACAGGATTTTAAGCCCGATTTATGCCCAATTTAAAGATCGCGAGCTCGCCGACAGGTCAGGGTGTAATCGCGTGCATACCGCGGGCGATTAGCGGACGATGAACGCTCGCCAATCTGTTAGTATGAAAGAGCCAACAACGCAGCAAAAACGCTCGCAGATGCCTCGCAGACGCGTCGCCGAGCCCAGAAAAATATCTAGCCTGCTAGATATCCAGAGCCGTCGCGCGACTCAACCTCAGTGATGTCATGAGTACAGCCAATCATAGCAACGCATGGATTGAGGACACCAGGTAAATCTTAGTTTTTATTTATTTTTTTGCATTTTTTCCTCAGAGCAGAAGATCGTCGCGCAAACAGTGTGCAGCACTAGTTTCTGTCTGACGTCCATTATTCACGTGTTGTGTTTTCTTCTTCACTGCGTATAGGCGCACGTGCTGTTTCGCGTCATTTATGGTTTGTTTTATTGCGTGTTTTTTCATGACAAAACGTGGTTTGTAGACAAGATAGAATCGTTGGGTGCCAGAGTTGTTGTCAACTCGTTATTTATTTGATTATTTTCAGGATTTAGACTGTACCATAGTACTGAAACAGCTTGCTCTTGTCATCCGATCGTGGGTGTATCTCCATGCAGCGCGTTGTCAGCTCGTGTAGTGAGTTACCTCCTGTTGTGGATCAATCACGTTGTGTTGTGTGGTGTGAACAGCTAAACAACTTGAACACTCTGATTTCACTGAGACCAAGTCATGTAGTGTGAAACGCACAGTTCAGACCAACGTTTTAAAATCATGTAATGTGAACTTGGCATTAATCTCACAATTTTGACTTTATATCATGCATTTCCTGACTTCATAACACGCAATTCTGACTTTATATCTCGCAATTCTGACTTTATATTCGCAATTCTGACTTTATAACTTGCAATTCTGACTTAATATCTGCAATTCTGACTTAATATCTCGCAATTCTGACTTAATATCTCGCAATTCTGACTTTATATCTTGCAATTCTGACTTTATAACTTGCAATTCTGACTTAATATCTCGCAATTCTGACTTAATATTCTCGCAATTCTGACTTTTTATCTCGCAATTCTGAGAAATAATTTCAGAATTGCGAGAATGAAGCTGGCAAAAAGTCACTCCGGTGACAATTTCAGACCCCTCCATAATTTCTAAGTGGGAGAACTTGCAAAATAGCAAGGTGTTCAAATACTTATTTTCCTCACTATAGAGGCAATGCATTGCATGTCACTTCCCGCCGGAACAACCCCCACAGCCTGACTGAGTTGCAAAAGATCTGCTGCTTGACTGGATTTAATAGGGGAAGCTGCGAAAATGCGATTTAAACTAAATGTTGGACTCAATATAGTGTTCCTTACAACTTACTAAAGATCCAGTGATTTCCATGGATATTATTGACATGCAGCCAGTAATCGTGTAGACTGACATTTATGTTTGCCTGATTTCGACACCAGGGAAATAAAAGCAATATAGACGGTGAACATAAAGCAAATTTGCCTGTGAACGCTTTATATAAATACAGTATAGGTAGGTCTAAATGCGGGGTGATCACTTATATCAGTGTTATATATAGCCTATATATATCATCATATCGTCCAGCCATAAAACTTTATTTTATTATTATTTTTTTTTGGGTCAGTGTTAATTAAAAAAACATCGAATAATGCAGAATATGCAATGATAAATATTTAATTGATGAGTTGTTAATATATATATATATATATATATATATATATAAATATATATAAAACAATACAAAATATATGGGAATGGTTTTACAGTTAAATTCAGCGTATTGACACAAAATGATAACTGCAAATCCACCTTTCGCTGACTGGAGTCCAGTTGTTTCTGTGAATTGCAGTGATCCATTTGCTCCTCTTTCTATAGCAGTCTGTAAAAATATTCCTCAGATTTTTTTTGTCAAATCTAGTTGTACAGTCAATCGCAAAGCTCTTTTCCACTTTATATGTGTTGTGTTTGTTTTTCACTTGCATTCAGCGCTGAAAACATATACAGCCGCTTAGTCTTTTTGCCACTCACTGTGAGGAACTGCAGGCACTCTGGCCGACGGTGACGTCACGCGCATACCCTCATATATATATATATATATATATATATATATATATATATATATATATATATATATATATATATATTATTGGGCTGTGAAGTGCATTTACTCGCGTCCGAAATAATAAAAGTTTGTGTTTACATAATTGTGTGTGCTGAGTATAATTACTTCTGTATATATAAATACATATGCATGCATGTGTGTGTGTATATATATATATACACTCACCGGCCACTTTATTAGGTACACCTGTCCAACTGCTCGTTAACACTTAATTTCTAAGCAGCCAATCACATGGCGGCAACTCAGTGCATTTAGGCATGTAGACATGGCACAAGACAATCTCCTGCAGTTCAAACCGAGCATCAGTATGTGGAAGAAAGGTGATTTGAGTGACTTTGAACGTGGCATGATTGTTGGTGCCAGAAGGGCTGGTCTGAGTATTTCTGAAACTGCTAATCTACTGGGATTTTCACGCACAACCATCTCTAGGGTTTACAGAGAATGGTCCGAAAAAGAAAAAAACATCCAGTGAGCGGCAGTTCTGTGGGCGGAAATGCCTTGTTGATGCCAGAGGTCAGAGGAGAATGGCCAGACTGGTTCGAGCTGATAGAAGGGCAACAGTGACTCAAATAACCACCCGTTACAACCAAGGTGGGCAGAAGAGCATCTCTGACGCACAGTATGTCCGAACTTTGAGGCAGATGGGCTACAGCAGCAGAAGACCACACCGGGTGCCACTCCTTTCAGCTAAGAACAGGAAACTGAGGCTACAATTTGCACAAGCTCATCGAAATTGGACAATAGAAGATTGGAAAAACGTTGCCTGGTCTGCAATGAGTCTCGATTTCTGCTGCGACATTCGGATGGTAGGGTCAGAATTTGGCGTCTACAACATGAAAGCATGGATCCATCCTGCCTTGTATCAACGGTTCAGGCTGGTGGTGGTGGTGTCATGGTGTGGGGAATATTTTCTTGGCACTCTTTGGGCCCCTTGGTACCAATTGAGCAGCGTTGCAACGCCACAGCCTACCTGAGTATTGTTGCTGACCATGTCCATCCCTTTATGACCACAATGTACCCAACTTCTGATGGCTACTTTCAGCAGGATAATGCGCCATGTCATAAAGCTGGAATCATCTCAGACTGGTTTCTTGAACATGACAATGAGTTCGCTGTACTCAAATGGCCTCCACAGTCACCAGATCTCAATCCAATAGAGCATCTTTGGGATGTGGTGGAACGGGAGATCGCATCATGGATGTGCAGCCGACAAATCTGCGGCAACTGTGTGATGCCATCATGTCAATATGGACCAAACTCCCTGAGGAATGCTTCCAGCACCTTGTTGAATCTATGCCACGAAGAATTGAGGCAGTTCTGAAGGCAAAAGAGGGTCCAACCCGTTACTAGCATGGGGTACCTAATAAAGTGGCCGGTGAGTGTATATATATATATATTTTTTTTTTTTTTTTTTTCAGAATTATTTGCATGCAAATACTGTGTACATAATCTATATTATATATAAATATTTTATATATGAATAACACATTTTCTTACATGCATGTGTGTGTATTTAAATATACGTTTATGGATAAATTACAAGCTTTGACAATAGAAGACGTATGCTGAAGACGTATCTTTTTCGGCAGCACTTGATTCAGTAGTACTAACACTTTCTCTTCTATTCTATAAAAAAACTGCAGTAAAATTAAACTGAGAGGGGTTATAGCACTTATGTATATTTTCCTACTGTTAGTTTAACTGCTACTATTGTTCTCATTTGTAAGTTGCTTTGGATAAAAGCATGTAAATGCAATAGCATATAGGTGGCTTAAGAAGTAGAAATGCTGCTTTGCACCACTACTCGAGTTCTTACAAGGTCTAGTAAAATATCACACTTTGCTCATTTGGTAACATTTTCATTACATAGTGGGCCAATAAATATGAAATGGTGTCATGGGAAGTCACATCAAAGGACTTGAACCCTTTTTGTGCAGATTTCTGAATGCACAGCAGACAGCACTGGCTGATTGTGTTAGTGTGAACATTTCAAGACAATATCAAGCAATTGCTTTTGT
Source organism: Hybognathus amarus (assembly GCA_030378365.1). Taxonomy (NCBI): domain Eukaryota; kingdom Metazoa; phylum Chordata; class Actinopteri; order Cypriniformes; family Leuciscidae; genus Hybognathus; species Hybognathus amarus. Next base: position 5,523 of record JAQIUQ010007204.1, on the reverse strand, counting down.
TGAGCACTGCACACTTGGTTGCTTCTATTAAAGGATCCCATTGAGCAAGATTAGTCATTAAATTCATATTACCATGGTTGCATAACATCATTTCATGCGTTTAGAAAGTAACTGATTTACCTTTAACCCATTTACCTGGCCCATCTGAAACACGTCTCCACACACAATATGACGGGATTTTAAAAGTTGCAACACCTTTCTGCTGTATGCCAGTGCAATACAATTTAAAAGAGAGTTCAAAAAACGTAAGGACTGAAATATATTGCAAAATACAAACTGTTACAATTTCTCCCGGTTTAGGCATTCTGTTGACTATAAGTAACGTTGCACCTACATGTCAACTAACAGTCATTAGAGCAATAGTAGAGTATTAGTAGACTGTTAAGGTGAAAGGGAGCAGAATAAGTGGACATGCACTTGCAAAGTTACTTGTAGTCAGTGGAATGTCTGTTGTGGAGCATCAAAATAAAGTGTTAACGTTAAGACAGTTGTTAATACTCTGAGAGTTAGTTGACATGTAAGTGTAGGTGCAACGTTACTTATAGTCAAGCAGAATGTCTAAAGGGGACCTTATCTCAATTCAAGATGATTTTAAACAACAAAATGAAATATGTGGATGTGAGAATAAACTTCCTTTAAAACTTGCTGACAATATGTCTATTTCCCGTAGTCTGTTGTTGTCTGCACTCCACCCCATATCCCGCCCACCTGTGCAAAGACTCCTCTGCCTTTACTTGTCTGATTTCGACGCAGGGAAAACTGTTGCTCCATAAGGGAACACCCACTGTGTACAAAGAGCTTTCAAATGACAACTTCCTTTACCTGCAGTATGGGGCTGTGTGCCTGAAGCTCTTTGCCTGCAATAAAAAAAAGGCTTATTCTCTGTACAGGGCTGTTAAACAAGTGCCTGGAGAAGTGTTTAACTCATCATCTGTGAACTAGCCTACCTGCTTCTGTTCCTACAAGACCCACTTTCACAAAGGTAATGTGAGACTTTACATTACTTTCTGTTTACTATTCTTTTTAACATTTAGTAAGGAGATTTTACTCTGGCGAGTTTACTTTGAAAGGATTTTCTGGCGCATGTCTATATTGATGTAGAACTGTGGATGAAAGATTGGAAAGTTTGTTGCTTAGTTTCACTTGGCTTTTTTTCTCTGAGAGTTTTGTATTCTGAAACTCAACACTTCTAATCTGGGTGCTCAGGTAGAAAAAAATGAAAAGAAAGAAAGACACCATAAACTTTTGAGGGGTCTGTTGGTGTGTTTTAGGTGACATTGTGCAAGGTGATCTCATAAAAACATGTCCAGGTTATATTTTTACTTAAATTCAGAAGTAAAGTGAAATTATCATTTTTCTATAAAGAAATAGTTTTTTTTGCATTGTATCATCCTTTTCATGACATTTGAGCACATTTCTCCTGTATATATAATATTATCAATGATTATTCTTATTTACACTCATGTTTATGTTTTGCTTTTTTTTTGCTAATTTAGAATATTATCAATGAATATTCTTATTAGACTCATGTTTATGTTTTGCAGTTTTTTTGTGCTAATTTATAATATTATCAATGATTATTCTCATTAGACTCATGTTTATGTTTTTTTTGCTCATTTATAATATTATCAATGATTATTCTCATTAGACTCATGTTTGTTTTTTTTGCTCATTTATAATATTATCAAATGATTATTCTCATTAGACTCATGTTTATGTTTTTTGTGCTAATTTATAATATTATCAATGATTATTCTCATTAGACTGTAATACTTTAATAATGGTTACACTTTTTTTTAAGGTGTCATTGTTACAGTATATTATATATTTAAGTACTTGAGTAATATTAAGCAATTACATGTACTTACTATCAGGGTTAGGTTGAGGGTTAGTTGCATGCAATTATGTATATGCATAATTTATTGCATAAAAATTGCCTAATTATGCATAATTTACTGTTATTGCTATGGTAGGTATGTAACATATGAAAAACAAGGACACTTTAAAATCCATTATTCATTGTATATTCATTACAAATAAAAAAAAAATACTGTGCTGTAATAAGGATGATATTTTTCTTTTTTTACGCTATAGAGAATTTGTTTGGAAAAATGTGTTCATTTTAATATAATGTTATCACAAGTTTCCTGCTGATTCCTCTATCTAATCAGTTTTTTTTTCTGCACACTCATTGGAGAAACCTGATTTAATCTGGTGTCTGTTACATTTAGCCTGTGCTCCAGGCTAAACATGAATCAGGCAGCCATAAATTAAAACCAAACCGGTGTACTTAGGCAGGGAACACCCTTCTATCTATGTCATTTCAGATGTTTATGTCCAATGATTATGATTCATCTGAGTCACTTTCCTTCCATTTAAAGTAGATTTTGTTTGTCAGTGTGGGTGACACAGTTATGCTCCCTGTTTCCTTTGGAAATCTCAACCCAAACACTGCGATGCAGGACGTCTTGGGAGTTGCAATGCGAACTTGTCGGCTGAAACTGAAAATAAAAGCTCTATTGTGTCATTCTCTCTGTGTAGTGGGGGGAAACTGAGCGATTGGCGGTCACTGGCCTGCCAGCTGGTATGCCATTAGCTTGTCAACACACTTCTGCTATTTTTCCATATGGACTACAGGAAAAGAAAGAAAAACAACTATAAACCAGTAGAGTTATACAGACGTTTGGATTTCAGATACTGGAATGTTGTTTGTGCTGTGATGGTGTGTGTTTGGTTCAGCCCGATCAACCAGATCTCATGTTTCATTGAGGATTGAGTGCATTGTGTTGAGTGCAGGCTTGTTCTTGGGGGATGTTTAGATCAACCATGTGCTCTTTGCTTATTGCTTCACAAAGCAACAGCTTCACTTATCTGAAAAGCAAATTATCTGCATGTTTGACTGATAATGACACTCTTTTTGTTTTTTCTTATGTTGAAGGGACGGAAATTAAAGGGCTGGTTCACTTTAAAATACATTTTTGATATGTTTTAAGCTTACCTCGAGGGCATCCAAGATGTAGGTGTTTTTGTTTCCGCAGTAGTTTCAATTTTGATATTTTTAGGTCACACCGTTCTTGTCTGTCCCTCTGTGTGCTCAACCTGAGCCTTACACTGATAGGAGAACGCAGTGAGTATGCAAATGTTTGACCTTAAAGGGATAGTTCACTTTGAAATTAGTTTCCCAGTAGTTTCAATTTAGATTTTTTGAGGTTACAACTTGTTGTCTGTCAGTCATATAATGCAGTGTCTATGGTCACCACCTCAGAGGCATGCACATAGAAGTTCAAATTCGATCTGTATTTAATGACTCGTGAATGTTAGTACACATTTGATGGCCTAAGACATTAAAACGAGACAGTTTCACAATGTGCCCGCGCCTCAGATCACTTGGACGTGGCTGTGGTAACAAGAGGTAAAAACGATATAAATACTGTTCGTTTTCTCACACAAACCGCTCGTTTCGTGTCTTAGGCAATCAATGTGTACTTACATTTATGAGTCATTAAATCATGTTTAGTTTGGACTTCTCTGTGTATGCTCTTTGAGGTGGTGACCATAGACCTCCATTATATGACTGACAGACAAGAACGGTTTGACCTAAAAAAAATCAAAATTGAAACTACTGAGGAAAACAAAAATTAATTTCAAAGTGAACTATCCCTTTAAGGTCAAACATTTGCAGACTCACTGCGTTTCCTATCAGTGTAAGGCTCAGGTTGAGCACACAGAGGCTTTTGTGCGTCTTTCAGTGGCAGATTTAAAGAGGTGTCCGCTGTCGGAATAGATGTTTTGTGAGGCAATACATCCTCCTTGCTTTCTATAAAACTAAGGGTTCTATTGTCTTCCTCTGCTTTGAACCTGGAGTGAATGAGAGAGTGTGTAAACAACAGTACTTCTGATTCATTACAATCTCTGACCTATTTCAGTCATTAATCTTCAGATACCTTTGATGTCACATTAATATTGAATAGATGAGTGAACCTTGCGGACCGGTTACATTTCAACATGTATTTCATTTGAAGCATTTATTGTGACATTGATTTTGTAATAATTTCACACATTTCCCCCCAAATTATTATTACTGTAATTTGTTCAGGAAGGTAATTCTCATTCTCTATATTATGCACATATTAATGCAATGCTCTACTTTATTGTAATATAATCTTTTAGCATCTGATTAAGCATAATGACACATAGTACAACAAATGCTATCGCAATAAATAATCCCAGACACAAAAGAAATATATTGAAATATATTTTATAGTCAAAAAATGTATGTGGCATATATTTCCAAATACATTGAAATATATTTGCATTGTTGTTCACTTATATTTAGCATTTTGAAATATTCTTAAATTTAACAAAAATATAATTGTATATATTTTAAAATGTTTAGCTTGCTAAAGAAGGGTTGAAAATGATATTTTGATCATAGTAATTCCTCTACCCTTTCCCATAAACACAACAGTTGGTTACCATTTTTCACTACTGTATTATGACACACAGCTATACTAAATACTGTACTTACATTTAACTGACTGCAATGTAAAATGACAGATAGCTGCTTTCCTAGACTATTAGGCCATATTAGGTGGCCTATTAGGCCATATTAGGTGGTAGTTTTGTTTTATTGCATCTTTCCTGAAAGTATGCACAATAATTATGATGCATGTATAACAGGATACTATGGAAGCTTGTTTCCGCCACTGAATAAAAAAATAAAATAAATAATTGTGACTTTTTACTCACAATTCTGACTTTTTTTCTCACAATTGCGAGTTTATATCTCGCAATTCTGACTTTATTTCTCAGAATTGCGAGATAAAAAGTCAGAATTGCGTGATAAAAAGTCGCAATTGCGAGTTATAAAGTCAGAATTGCGAGATATAAAGTCAGAATTGCGTGATATAAAGTCGCAATTGCGTGTAATAAAGTCACAATTGCGTGATATAAAGTCAGAATTGCGACATATAAAGTCAGAATTGTGTGATATAAAGTCAGAATTGCGAGATATAAAGTCAGAATTGTGTGATATAAAGTCAGAATTGCGACTTATCAGGCCAAGTCCAAGGGGAAAAAAGACTAACTTTTTTCCCCTCAGAATAATTTAAATCTCACAATTCTGACTTTATATCATGCATTTCTGACTTTATAACACGCAATTGCGACTTTATATCTAGCAATTCTGACTTTATAACTCGCAATTCTGACTTTAAATCACGCAATTCTGACTTTATATCTCGCAATTCTGACTTTATATCATCGCAATTCTGACTTTATATCACGTAATTCTGACTTTATATCTCGCAATTCTGACTTTATATCACCCAATTCTGACTTTATAACTCGCAGTTCTGACTTTATATCACGCAATTCTGACTTTCCATCTCGCAATTCTGAGAAATAAACTCAGAATTATGAGAAGTAAACTCGCAATTGTGAGAAAAAAGTCAGAATTGTGAGATAAAAAGTCGCAATTACCTTTTATATTTTTCATTCTATGGCGGAAACAAGCTTCCATAG
>JAQIUQ010007203.1:432500-450925 GCA_030378365.1 Hybognathus amarus | reverse complement strand
TCTTCAATATTTCTTGAGTTCAGTACATCTGCTAAGTAGATGTTCTGCTGAATGGTTCATGTAATACTGTGGCACCAAACGTGATGGCACAACGATATGCAATTTATGTTACACAATTTTACACTGTAACATCTTTACATTTTTACCTGAAGCTGGAGTTTTCATTAAAAAATTCTCAGATCCAATTTAGAAAGTATTAATATCACCCTCCAATGTATAGTTTAGTTCCCTTTAGGTGCAACTTCGATGATGTATAATTTTCTGTCTCCAAAATCACCAATTCCCTCCTGTGATATGTCTTCCCTACAGTGACCGCTGCCATAGCGCCATCACGATGTTGACTCTTTGTCCAAAGAGTCAATGAAGGGAGCATGGCTCTTAGTTACGTGTAGGTCAATTGGTGTTGATGGAAGGGCTGGGCAGAAGAGCAACAATTTGCACGTCATTGGGCAACTGTGTAAACTGTTTAGAGCATTTTCTGAAATGTGCAGAGACTAAAATATTCTCTTCTGATTGAAAGTCATGTGCTCTATAGAACAGAACGTTTTTGCCCATTTAAAAATATGTGTGTAAATTTCCGGACAGTATTGCTCTTTGTTTGACAATGCCAAACAAATTGTTCAATGTGCTTGTTTCATGACATTAGAGGCTACAAATTATGATGCTGTACTGAGTGGCTGATTAAAAAAGAAACAAAAATAAAATACCTCAAACACACAACTTCAGCAGGTAGAGTACAGACTGGTGTCACTGCTTCTTGTGTCACCGTAACCAAGGAGCCAAGATTTAGCCATTACTGTGTTTTTAGCCTCAGACAACTGCATACAAGCAGGGAGGGTTAGGGTAGATAATTATTCAGTGAGGCATGTGTTGGACACCCCAGTGTTTTCCACATATGCTCCTTAGGGTCATAGTGTATCTGTAAGTCCTGAGTTCTCTGTACAGACAGAAGTAATGGATGCTGGAGTAATGAAGCTGCAGTAATGGATGCTGAACATTCAGAATTTGCCATCAAACAATAAATTACATTTTTAAATATATTAAAAGAATATGATATATTTTACAGAAACACTATTTTGATCAAATAGATGCAGCTGTGGTTTCATTAAAATATATATATATATATATAAAATCGTATTAACCCCATAAAGAGTACAATTCTCCAAATGAAATCCTAGCATCCATATGGTCCAGGGACCCTAAGAAGTGATCATGTGTGCTGTCATTTTGCAGCAAATATCTTGTGACAAAACCATTCAGCAATAATTAGCTTTCTTGTTGAGAATATTATGAATAGATTCAATACTGACAATCACTTCTTTCAAACATTTAATAGGCTTGGCTTTTGCAGAAACACCATATGGCTGCATCATGAGTAAAGCTCACCATGTTGGGGCTTACACACACACACACACACACACACACACACACATATATATATATAGATACACACATACATATACAACTGTGCATCTATACATATACATATATATACTGCATATCTACATCTATCTATATATATATATATATATATAAATACAATATCTGTGTGTGTGTGTGTGTGTGTGTGTGTGTGCTAGCTATAAAGAAAAAAATGGTGCTAGATAGCACTGAAAGCTGGTCAACTGGCTCGTAGTACTAGGGGAACCATTCAAGTGCCATACTGGCACTTACCTTTCAGATGGCGCTACTGTGGGAACCATAAGAGGTTCATAGAACATGGTGACTGCATCGCGAGAACCACCTGAAGAACCGCTGTGAAGAACCAAAACTGGGCTTTGCATAGCGGTGCTATATGCACCATGACCACCGCAGGAGAAGAACCCCTGGAGACCTTTTTATTTTAGAGTGTGATGTATATATATACATATATATATACATACATATATATATATATATATATATATATATATATATATACACAATATATATATATACCCCGAACCTATAACTATATAAAATATATATAGGGAATGTATTTTCGCTATATATATATATATGAGTAATATAAATGTGGATAACCTGAACTTGAGGAGGAATAAGAAACTAAAATTAATTTTAAAACATACCCTTTAACCTGGCTCTTTTCAAGGAGATATATGAGGGTGTAAAATATGCTGAAACGAGATTCTAAATGAAGTTTAAAAAATAAATGTATGATAACCTGAGACTGGACTGACTTTAATTGCATAGTACTTTTTAACAAATGCTAGTTAACACGATGAACAAAGATGTCGTATCTTGAAAAAAATGAAACAGTGTAAAACCTTTTGACTCTGTAGATAGAGGAACATTGTGTTTACGCAGAGTTGCCAGATAATACCTTGGTAGAACATCTATCTATTTGATTGTTACTTCCTGCTTTGTACATATGTACAAGACCGACACTGATTTTCAAACAGAGAACATCATGCCATCATACAAATGTGACAACTTTTCCCAATCCCAATCTATTGAGAAAATATGAGGTGAGATTTTGTATGAATTCATATAATGTGATTCTAATGTAAACGTACATTAGGGTTGGTGAAAAGATGAAAGTTGTCCACCCAAACCTATAACTATCTAGTTTGGGTGCAAACAGAAGTGAGGTTGTATGAATTCATTTAAGATGTAGCCACCAATTTGTTAAAGCATAAAATAGTTAGAGAGGGAAGTGTTGACTTTTTCTGTTTTGCCATCGTCATGACCTACTTTGCAACTTTGACAAGCCTGCAGTTGATTTGTTTGTTTATCTTTCAGGAACATATATATGCTGGATCCCTGAAGTATCCATGAATAAGGGGGCAAGGCTGGATGGAAGAATTCCCTGGGACGTGTGACGGTACTGATGCTGGATTACTCAGATTAAAGAGATTATATCATCTGTGGCCTCACAGGGGAACTGGTTTATTAGATGCAAGCCCAAAATCTGCATAATAAGGTTTAGTTCTAAATGTAAGGGAAGGAATGTGTGCTGGTGTGGCTTTGTGGTAGTGGTTTAATACAAACTATTTGATAGGCAGTTGATCAATCACCGTTTTACAAGACAAACACTTTCAAATTCTTAAGAGTCTGCATGAAAAAAAAAGTTTGTCGATAAGCTTTTCCTCCCTACTGTGGGGTCAGAAGCGAAATGGATTCTCAAACCAAGAAATATGGTGGCGGGATTTTCACAAGATAAAGCGAATGCAGACGAGTAAGTGAAGAAGAATGAAATTTCTATTCTAGGAATGACCTTGGAATATGCGTGACAAAAACCAAGAGCGATCTGGAACATGTTTTTTTCTCTAGACTGTCCTTGGGAGAGACTGTCATAACTAGGGCAGAAAAATTGCCAATTAGATTAGCAAGCTGAATAACAGCCCAGTTGAAGGTACTCACCATTGGTGGTGGGGGCTTTTTCAACTGAATGTTATCTAATGGATCAGGCATTGTGTTCCAGTGTTTTTGTGTTGGTCTAGAATAGCTACATTTAATGCAAGCAAATGCACGTAAGCCTGATCCCAACAGATTTGGTAAACAGCTAAGCAATGTGTTATATGATTGTAGTAAAATGTTGAATCATTCCATACTTTTCAAGCATCCACAGATGAGAGGTAATGGTTGCCAGGTTTCTTTTAGAACATGAGAAGGGCAGCACTTGCTTTCAGTTGCAACAGTGAAGGTGGAATGAGGATATGCGTGGTCTTCATCTAAAAAGATCACCACAAACACAAGGAAGAAAAGGGTCTTTAAACACCCAAGACACAACACTGGCCTTGTACGTGTTCATAATGCCCTCTATTCACTGTTTACCAGAACATGAGCTAAACACACGACTACAACACTGCTGAAGGGCCAGCCAAGGCCTCTCTCTTTCAAAATACACAAAGTCATGAATTCATCAGATGTATGATTTATCCATTCCAAATTTGAAGATATTAGGAGAAATTATATGCAGCTGTGTCCCTTATATATTCTATAGGCTACACATATAAATAGCGTGACAACTTCCACTGTTTTAGTTTATATATATATATATATATATATATATATATATGTGTGTGTGTGTGTATATATATATAGCATGACCCCGTCTGTGGCCATGTGCATGCGAAAATTCTCCGTGCGTGAAATGACACGCAGCGGAACGCAAATTACGCAGCTCGAGGCAGAGACTGACATTCTAAAAGAGCGCGCGACTTCACCGAGAGCCTGAGAAAATCTTAAAATAGACTTCATAGTCCACAGTTTGCCTCCGAATAACAACGGTTCTCGGGGTGAGATTAATAAACACAACAAGGAGGGTGTTAATGAAGGCAATATAATAACTCCAGGCTGGATGTGCTGTGACAAGCAGTTCGGGCCCTTTGTGAGAAATGTCCACACACTTTCACCCCAGAGGCCAGAATGATTGACTGTACAGGTGATAAATAATATTTCAGCAGTTTAATTCACACTAATGAGTTGAGAATTCACACAAATGAGTTACCCAGTCATTCACGAGCTGAGAGAGCAGTAGCCTAGCTAGCAAATAAAAAAAAAAACATTCTCAAGAGGATTTGCTTGCTAATTTGAACAAATCATTCGTGGTGGTTAAAACGTCATCTTAGTCCTTTTAAGATAATAATAAATAAATAAAATAAATAAAATGTTAATAATGTCAGCCAATAATGATTTTCATTCACAACCCATAGCCTAGGCTACTGCACATGGTTTGTGAAAACGAATTGAAGAATTTCATCACTTCATAACACAATCCGAGCGTATGACGTGACAACGACGTAGAGATTCGTTCTGCAAGAGAAGAGGAAAAATAGATATTTTCCACATAGTTGATTTTCTGAATTCTGATATTCTAGGCTATAGGCCTACCCTTGAATGAGTTGATCCTATATTGGATTTTTTTTAGCCTGCACCTTCTAAGATTCAAACTGTTGCTAAATTAATAAATAAATAAATAACTCACGACACACTGCTGTCCAGATACCAACTGAGAGCCATTAATAACAACCCGACAGCAAACAGTTTAACAAGAGGCACTCTGGAAAGCTATAAATTACATAACCGCAATTAAAGTGCCAACCCCTGACCCTGACTGAGAGGCACAATCTTTATCACCTGATTTTAACATTGGCACTGGTTCCAAGTCAATACACATGACACGACTGCGCCGATAACTCACGCACGTACAATTTATGAGCATATCAAAGTCCGTCTGAAGAATCCGTACTTCAGATAACATCAGGCACGGGGGGGACACTGAAACACAGAGGCTTGAAAAGAAAACAGAACAGACTTCCGGGAATAAAATAAGACATAAAACTACAAAGCACTTACTAAGATGCAGATATGTGTCGTTATTATCCATGTTTTGGCGAGTATGAAAGAACTATCCAGTTTTCCCGTAAAGTGTCTTGTTTTGCCGTTGTGGACGGCAGCATCTCACGCCGCTATCCGCGATCTGACTGAGGATTCGCTGCGCGCACTTGGGCCCCACCGAGGGGTGGCGAAGCCAATACCTCTCACAATGACAGCCTACTCAAACTGTGCAATTCACAACATGAAAATTATACGAAATGCATTTTCTTCTTTATGATAACGTAATCACTAAAGAAAAAAACTACTTTTACTAGTATTTTTGTAAACCATCACACACTATTTATATTTTTTTAATATGCAATAGCTAGCTTGTATGCACATGCTACTTTTGGGTTGTGTAAATGATGATTTAAAACATGTTAAAATTTCATCTTCATTATAACATTTCTTCTTTTTATTTATAGTCTTATACTCAGACTAGTGCTGGCGAATCATGCACTAAAGACTTTGGCACACTGCAACACATGTGTAGTGTCACAATCAATAAAGCGATTTTTAAAATTAATGCTTGTTTAAAAAAAATGAATTCAGCTAAACATATGGACTGAAAGCAAGAAGATAACATAGTCAGTTGTTGAATGAAAAATGAAAAAAAAAAAAATATATATATATATATATATATATATATATAATATATAGAAATATATATATATTTTATTCCTGAAAGTCTGTTCTGTTTTTTCTTTCTTATATATATGTGTATATATATATATATATATATATATATATATATATATATATATATATATATATATATAATTTCTACACAATAAAATGTTTAATACAAAAAATGGCTAGCATATAGGCTAATGACCAGAACAGGCGTAATTAAACCTGTATCAACACCAAGTAATTATTTTAGCTTAGCATTCTTGTATGGAGTTTTACTGGGTCAGGGATTATCATATTCTTTGTCCACAAACTGCTTAGTACAAGATCTGCTGACCATGGCCTTTGAGATTTTGGAGAGGGGAAAAAATTCTACAAATTCCAAGCACTCAGTAGTCCCCACAAGGCTACCAGAGGGTCTGAAGACCCCTTGATGCCCCCCAAGATCTCTTCAGAGTGAGGGGTCATTTAAGGGTGAGCTCCCACTACCTCAGGAGGTTATTCAGAAGTCACCGGCATTCAAAATGTTGAACTCCTGTTCAAGGGGACACTGAGAGAGAGAGAGAGAGAGAGAGAGAGAGAGAGAGAGAGAGAGAGAGAGAGAGAGAGAGAGAGAGAGAGAGAGAGCGTTGAGTGATGACCACTCTGTCAGTCCATGAGCTGGGCTGTCGAATGGAAAAAGCACACTGGCTCCCATCCTTGTAAAAACACAACATAAAAGAACACAGGGGGATGCTAACAAAGATGAATGGCTTCTCTTCCAACTCATTCCACACTAATCAGGGCCTTTTCATTTGTTCCCTGTTAGATAATGTAAATTTGTGGAGTCAAAGAAAGGGACTAAAAGGACAATTTATCAACCACCCCTTTATCCCTCTAATGGAGCCACATGTTCCAGAGCATTACAATCGCCCTGATCTGCAAAGTATATTAGAGCTGAAAAAGGGGGTAACAAGAATGAGGTTTAGATTTCAGTGCGAACATGAGCGACGTAATGATTCCTGGTGATGTATTCAATCATGTTGCTTTCATTATTGAGGAGCACGGCAAACACTTTTCACAGTGCAAGGTGTAATTGCTTTTTACATATTATGAAATTAAAGGAGATCAGGTGCTCAAGAGATCCCAGAAAAACCCTAAATCACAGCAGATTTGAGGGAAGGCTTGTGAGATTATCCTGCTGTTTGTCCACAACAATGGCTACCAATGGACCATTCAGTTGCAGAGTGTCGGAGACCTCACCCTTGCAATCATCTATCACCAGTTAAAAGCAGAGCGGCCCACCCTTAACCTAACAGTCACTGTTCTGAGCAGCCGAGCCAAAAACAAGCAGTCTGGTCATCTCTCCCTCAGACAACAGCCCATGTCTGAGGGCACCATGTGGCAAATGCACACATACCCAGACAAATGTGCCACAAATTTATGAAATGTGCATATTCAAGCTTGTTTTCCATGCGAGAGTGGTCTCACTGACTCTCACGCCCTATAACTTGCCCTTATTGACTGATAAAGTGATTTGCAAAGAGTTTGTCAATCCTTTTCTTATTAAATGAATATTAAAGGTTTAATAGTATAGTTAAGGTCAATCAACAGCATTTGTGGTTGATATCCCTCATTTAAAAAAAAGCAAAAATGGCACTTACGGTGAGACACTTACAATGAAAGTGAGCATGGTCAATGTTTGAATTTAAAATTTTAAGCTTAGAATATTATAAAAACACTTAAAGGTACAATCTGTCATCATTTAAATATTTTGAAGAATGTTGGAGATAAACCGTTTTATTCCCATTGAACTGTTATAAGCAAAACTGTTTGGTTCTCAACATTCTTCTTTTAGGGTTCAGCAAAAGAACGAAATGCATACAGATTTGGAATGACATTAGGTATTTTATGAGTTTATACACTCTCAGAAAAAAAGGTACAAAAGCGGTCACTGGGGCTGTACCTTTTCAAAGGTACACTTTTGTACCCAAAGGCTGCAGATTGGTACCTTGATGGTACACATTAGCACCTAAAATGTACATATAGCACCTAAAAAGTACATATTAGGACTTAAAATGGACATATTAGCTCCTGAAATGTACATATTAACGCTTAAAATGTACATATTAGCACCTGAAAAATACATATTAGGACTTAAAATGGACATATCAGCTCCTGAAATGTACATATTAATGCTTAAAATGTACATATTAGCACCTAAAATGCACATATTAACACCTAAAACAAGGGTTCTCAACTCCAGTCCTCGCACCCACTGCTCTGCATATTGTGTATGTCTCCTTATTTAACACACCTGATTCAGATCCTCAGCTCGTTAGGATAGACGTTAGAGTCTATCCTAACGAGCTGAGGATCTGAATCAGGTGTGTTTAACAAGGGAGACATACACAATATGCAGAGCAGTGGGTCGCGAGGACTGGAGTTGAGAACCCCTGACCTAAAATGTACATATAAGCACCTAAAATGTCCATATTAGCACCTGAAATGTCCATATTAGCACCTGAAATGTACATATTAGCACCTGAAATGTCCATATTAGCACCTAAAATGGACAAAAGTTTACCTTTTGAAAAGGTACAGCCCCAGTGACAGCTTTTGTACCTTTTTCTGAGAGTGTATATGAATTTGATTCATACGCTTTTTTGGGGGGAGGAGCACCCCTAACTCAACTCTAAACTTAACCCTCAGTGGGGAGTAAGCAGATTGCACAAAATCAATGAGAGATGTAAAATAGTTATGATTTTTTTTTTTGGTGTTACAATGTTATGACAACAACAAGCTGTAAAATTAGATGAAACTTACAAAGAAAATGTTAGTAACTATTTTTTACACTTCATTTTAACACATATAAATGTTTTAACACATTATGTTCATCTTATGGCTATACTTTTAAAACCGTGAGAATATTAACAGTGAGCATTCACATCTATTTAAAGTGCCTCATAACACAGATTTTTACTTTTAAAGGTAAAGTAAAATATACTTATGGTAATCAACATTATGCAGTTAAGCTTAACTTGTCTCAAACCAGGAATATTCTGTTAAACTATTAGACTATAGCCTGTTTGTAATAATATTCAGCTTTTTTATCTGATCAAGTGAATTCAAAACCTGTTTGAGAAACAACCTTCCTCTTTGCTCAACTGATCGTATCGAATAGATTGTGTGTGTTTGGGGGTGGTTCTCCATCTGTCAAACACTCATTAACAGAGCCCCACCATGTTTTAATCAGTCCCTATACACAAACCAAGCCCATTCACACACACACATGAGTGAAGCCACACTGGCTTCAACAACGAAAAATATCATCAATCTCACAGGTCATTAATCTCTGAGCACAAAAGGCAAAACATGCTGCAATTTTGGGGTGTGAAACCTCTTTTTGATGCAGACCAATTCAACAAATCACAAATTACAGCATGTTGATCTGCTTTACATTTTGTGTACTGCACTGAATAGCAAACTTCTTGAATTTTTATACTTATTATTTTGGTTCACAGCTATAAAAAAAAAAATTAATCAATATATTTTATTGCTTTTACTGGTTAGCTCTCAGACGTCCCCCTTAATGAGGGACCTCATTGTTGTTGCACTAACTTATTTGTGTACATGATAGTAATTATCACATTCAGCCACTCAAGAACGTGTAGGTCAAGAAAAGCCAAAGATTTTCAAATTTATTGCATTTGACTTTATCGAAAACTAGAAACTTAGTGTATAACTTTATCAGAAGTTAAACCAAAGTATCATGTCACTGCGGCATATTATCAAATTTCCTCCAAATGCTTTGTGACCGAGCAAGAGAAAGACTTAAGCAAGAGAGCTGGAGCTGACCTCCAGAAAAGACTGCCAGCATTACCTCACAAGAGGCGTCTTGCTACTCTTTCGCCAGCAGGATGTGCGTCATAAATCTTACTCAAGCTCAATGACAGAGGAGCTCATGGGACGTGACCCGTGACATACTGATCAACACATTGGTGCTAAACTTAAGCCAACATGCAGGACCACAAAAGAGGAGTAACTATAAAATATATATCAAGGGAAAGTGTATTTGGGGAAACCATTGTAAAATCGGCAATAGGTATTTAAAAATTGAGGTTAAAGGTTAGTAAAGAGTGCATGTCCGAATCCGATGACTCGGATGAGTTTCTCAAGTCTTGATTGGGTTTCTTGATTGGCTTTAATTTATTGGTTTCTAATAAAACTGAACTTGAATTGAAATGGATTGATTGATTAATTGATTGAAACTACAATAACCAATAGAGATGCATATTTTTTTTTTCTCAAACTATGGAAAACATGAGAATAATAGAAAATGTGAAATAAATGTGAAGTGAAAGTTCTCAGCATGATCATGGGACACTTTCTCCAGTGTGAGTAACGTGTTCGAAAAATGCATATAAATAGAAAAGAGGAAAGAACAGCGATCAAAAAATGTATTACACAATGGTTAAATGAATCAACATAGGCAAATGCATGAACACACTTGGCAATGAAGCTCCCGTTTCTTAAAGCACCGAAATAGAAACAGCTGAAGTAGGGCTACCCTGAGTGAACTTTAAAGAGGAAGCAACAGGGCAAAATCAATTGTGCCTCAAGAACACACACGTCTTGGGCTGCCAGCTGAGGAGAACTAATGTTCTGATGCGTTCTGCTTCAGCTCTGCTAGAGTCATTTGAATGAATAACAATCACGAGCACGGCAGGGAGGATTCAAGTACGCTGCCAAGGCCAGGTGCATCTGAGGAAAGGTAGTGTAGGCTAGAGGAAGTTTTATTGTACATCCAGTTACCACAAAAAATATTTGGACACTTCAGCCTTAAATCTTTGCATTATATAACATTGTTTAACTGTAATTTATTTGAAATAAATATAGCACACTTTTTTTACCTAACTATGTTTGAAATTATTAAACAATTGACTAACTTTTCTTTTTGCTGGGGAAAAAAAAAATAAAACACACACACACGTATAAACTACCAGTAAAAAGTTTGGATTAAGTAAAAAAAAACATTAAGTTAAAAAAAAATCAGTAAAAACTACGGTAAACTATTATTACAATTTATATCTGGTTATAACTGGTTTCTGTTGTAATTTATTTTATTATATAGTTTATTCCACTCTATCTTACTGACCAATTTCGTATCGAATTCGTATCGAGTGATTAAAAAGTGGCTAATTCGTACTAATTCGTACGACCTCACTCGATACAAATTCGTAATCGATTTGTGTAAACCCAAGTGACGGTTAAGTTTAGGGGCGGGGTTAGGGGTAGGTCATTCGTAGGCTACGAATTCATACGAATTGGCCAATTCGTAAAATATGTACGATTTAGCAAAATCGTACTAATTTGTACGAGTGAGGTCGTATGAATTGTTACGAATTAGCCACCTCGTAAAAATTCTTACGAATTCCCGTGAGATCGGGTTGTTTAGGCTATTCCTGTGATGGTAAAGCTGAATTTCCAGCATCATTACTCATTAATGATCATTCCTCGTTTTTTTAAATCATAATACACTGCCTTCAAAAGTTAAGGGTAAATAAGATAAAAAAAAAAGAGAAACCAATACTTTTATAGCAAAGGCACATTAAATTGATAAAAAGACAGAAGAGCATGTTTGAAATTAATAAATATTACAAAAAAGTATAAATGCTGTTTTTTTAACCTTCTATTCATCAAATAATCTTGGAAAATAATTCACAGTTTACACAAAAATGTTAAGCAGCACTACTATTTCACCATTGATGATAATAATAATAATAAGAAATGTTTCTTGAGCATTTAAGAGCTGCAGATCTTTGGCTGAAATGAGAAATTGTCCAGATTTCAATAGTCTTTCCAATTTTTACAGAATTGGGTTTCTCTGAAAAAAGAAAACCAGTTCTGACAAATGACAAAATATGACACCTAGAAGACAAAACTAAAGCTGGTCTCTTGGCCTAACTATGATCATGCATACTAGTGTTTGAGAAATACAGCATCATCGCATCATCCAGGTGGATGTGGCTGTTGAGGAGATTCCCCCCTTCCATATGTGAAGGTCCCTTTGAGGTCCCAGAAAAAGTACAATATAAATGTAACATATTAATTTGATTTATTATTATCAAATATAAGTTTAACATTAAATGCATAAATATTCATGTAAATGCAACATGCCTTTTTGAAGAATCATTGAGTGTAAAATGACATTTCATGGAAAATATTGAGTCAAAGAGGAACTTTTGACAATGATCTGTACTAATCATTTCCTATCAATGTCCTGTTGCAAGAGCAAAAGGAAGAACTCTTAATGTCTCAAGCAATCACAAAGAGTACAGGAGAAGGTCCACACAGATGTTCATAGGAAGCATCAGTCCTTACGTTGCTTTAAGCTCTTAATCCTAAATCTGCCTTTGTGGGTCTAGACAAATTCGAAGATTCTGGAGCAAACTTCTAATGTTCTTATCAAAATCAATAACCCTAATCATCTCATGACAGTTGCTTAAAGAGAACAATGAGTGTGTCTCTGCTGATTGGGGATTCATGTGATAATGTACAAATACTGTGCATCCCAACTTCCAAGAAACAGTGCAACAGGTTGGGCAGGGATTCTGACGGACCATATGAGGCTAAGTTGGACTTGTCCTGAGAGGACCAGTCAGATTAAAGCACAGGCATCTGCTCTGTATAGGACATTAACTTGTCTTTGTGTCCATCAAGATCACATCATATATGTGGCGCTTTTGACAAAGCATATATATCCAATGCACATGGCACCATTTAGCGTCAAAATAACACACAGAGTATGAGTAGGTTTAGGTCTGGGGTAGGATTAGGGTTGGACCACTAGGAGGCACCTACTGGCCCATATATATCTGCGTTTCATATTGACGCTAAAGGGTGCCATGTGCGTTATACACTGTAAAAAACTATTGTTGGTTTAACTTAAAAAAGTAAGTAACCTGGTTCCCTTAAAATTTTAAGTTGATTGAAATGGAAAAAAGTAAGTTAATGCAATGAAGGAGATTGATTTAATCATCAGAAACTCAAAATAATAAGTTATCTGAACTAAATAAATGATTTAAGTTGATTTGACAAAAGAAAAAAATGTTGTGATATCAAATCTTGAAAAAAATTTTTTACAGTGTACGCATTGTCAAAAGCGTCACATATGACGCCTTGGGAAGAGAACGGGCTGGCTCACCGAGAATAATCCCACCAAACTAATAATCCCACTGTAGTCTATAATATCTCAGTAAATTTCTGAGAAAATACGCAATTTTCATGAATGACAAAGACAGTTTTTAATGCTTCATGTATGACATGCTATAGCTATGAGCTGCCATTTATGTAATTGAAATGACAGCATGTGTCTGACATGAGGTGCAGCCCAGCAAACAAATTTAGGGATTGTTCTAGGAACGTTAGTTTTTGGTTCCCAGAAACGTTCCCGGAACATTCTTCCTTGCGTTATAAAAATGGAACCTAAAAATAACCTACATGGAACGTTTCTATAACGTTCTTGTTTGATTTCCCAAAAAAATAACCTCATGGGACCATTCAGGAACGTTAGGGGAACGTTCTGTGTTTGCTGGGAGTGGACTGAACTCCTTCACTCCTTTTTAAATGTCATAGTGTTGGCTTTCATTAAACACATGCCGGACAGCCAAAAGCCTTCCAAAAGGGCAGAAATAGAACACACCATGGGAACTCGATAGGATGCAAAAAAGATTTAAAGCTCAAATAAAATCTAATACAGCACAGCTCCCTGAGTTGGTAATATCGTAAGGTACAGCTCTACAAATTCAGTTTTAAACTGCTTTAGTAATGGTTCTACAATAAAAGAAGCCAGGAACTTCTGGCTGAACATGCTTTTTAGTTGTTGTTTTTTCTTTCTTTCTAAAAACAGAGCATTGTAAGAGTGTTTCTGACTTAGGGTTCCTTTATTTTATTTGCTAATGTCAATTGTATTTGCTAATCTTTGGCTATAGTTTTAAAAAGTGTCCCCCAGAAGCTACTGTGGCAGTTTAGAAGTACCACACTACCTTAATGATTACAAACTCAACGGACGTCCACAAATGAAAAAATAACACGAATATATTTTTTCAAAATTGTTTTAAAAATCGTTTTTTAAACAAAATAAATCACATAGACAGGAATGACACGACTTGAATCACACCTCAACGAAGTATTTATTTCCTATTAACGCCATCTAGAGGCATCGTGAAGCCATAATATTACAGAGTTCTGTCCGGAACTATTATGTTTTTTTTGTTTCCCACGGACTGTTTATTTTACTGGACCTCCATCTTGACAGCACTTGCAAGTAACATTTGAATTCAGTAAGTGAGCGTTGATGTTTATATTAGTTATCCTTTAGAAGAGCTGCGGGCGAAATCCATTTGAATTAATAAAAGCTATTCGTCTATTAAGAATTCATAAAAAGTTAAGTAATAACCATGGGAATGTAGCAGTATCAGACATGAGTTAACGTTAGTTTCAAAGTTATACTTATTGATATAAGCTTCGTTGTGTTTACCCAGTAGCTAAACCATGATAGGAGTGGAGGCTGGACTCTACATCGGATCTTTGTCCGATGTGAAGGATCCTCAGAGCCTGACAGACGCCGGTGTAACACACATACTCAGCGTTGACTCAGAGGAACCTGCAGTGTCTGGATTCCACACGAAATTTGTCCGAGCTCTGGATGATGCGTCCACAGATCTCCTGAGCAGACTGGATGACTGTGTCAGCTTTATATGTGAAGCTCTCAGCACACAAGATGAGTCCAAATCACCAGCAGTTCTTGTGCATTGGTAGGTTAAGTTTAATTATTTATAAAAACTTTAATGATTAAGATCAGTATATAATACATAACAGTGCATTAGTTAGTGATAATCTACTGATAATGGTATGAAAGGGAAAAGCATCCAGTATGCGGCAGTCTTGTGGGTGAAAATGCCTTGTTGATGCTAGAGGTCAGAGGAGAATGGGCCGACTGATTCAAGCTGATAGAAGAGCAACTTTGACTGAAATAACCAGCATTTGTGAAGCAGGAGACCCCAATGGGTACCACTCATCCCCACTACAAATAGGAAAAAGAGGCTGCAATTTGCAAGAGCTCACCAAAATTGGATCGTTGAAGACTAGACAAATGTGGCCTGGTCTGATGAGTCTCGATTTCTGTTGAGACATTTAGATGGTAGAGTCAGAATTTGGTGTAAACAGAATAAAAACATGGATCCATCATGCCTTGTTACCACTGTGCAGGCTGGTGGTGTTGGTGCAATGATATGGGATGTTTTTCTTGGCACACTTAAGGCCCCTTAGTGCCAATTGGGCATCGTTTAAATGCCACGGCCTACCTGAGCATTGTTTCTGTCCATGTCCATCCCTTTATGGCCATCACGTACCTACCCATCCCCTGATGGCTACTTCCAGCGGGATAATGCACCATGTCACAAAGCTCGAATCATTTCAAATTGGTTTCTTGAACATGACCATGAGTTCACTAACTAAAATGGCCCCCACAGTCACCAGATCTCATACAATTTTTTAATTAAATATATTTATAAATATTATATATCAATTTTTCTATTACTATTTTATTTTAAAACACTGGATTTTTTTCCCTTTATTTATTTATTTATTTGTTTGTTTTGTTTGCAGCCATGTTGGGCAAAGTAGAAGTGCGGCAGTGGTGACTGCTTACCTGATGAAAACACAACACCTGAATCTACATGATGCATATTCTAAACTCCAAAACTTAAAACCAGACGTTAAGTGAGTGTTTTTCATTATATATCCTGTGATGACTCGTTTGTGAAAGCATTATTTCTGAAGAGCGTTCCACTCATTTTCTCAGAATGAATGAAGAATTTCTGGACCAGTTGGCAATCTATGAATTAATGGACTGTAAAGTAGATACCACAAATCCCTTATACAAACAGTTTAGATTGAAGAAACTTACAGAGAAATATCCAGGTATGGACATACTTAAACTTGCTTAATATATTTTATACACCCATAGTTAATTGGTCTATATATTTATTAAATACAATAATGAAAGACTCTTACCAGGGCCTATATTAAAGTCATATTTTGATAAATTCAGAGCTCCAAAATGTGCCAAAAGAAGTCTTCGCTGTTGACCCTGCACAAACCCAGAATGCAGAAGCTGTATACAGATGTAGAAAGTGCAGGTAAATTTGTATTTCTTTTTATACACAACATATTTTGTTGATCCTGGAACAACATTCCTGTCTGAAAATGTAGTCGTAACCCTAAACCTACCCCTACCCTTAAGGTATCCCTAATACCAGAGGAAAATGATTGATGAGTAACACTGATGTAGAAGCACTTAACCCTGGTTATAAGCCTAAACTTGACATAAACTGTAAACCTCAAATCTAATTGGCTGATTGGAATGTTCAAGGATCAACAAAGTTGTACTTAGTGAAACCATGTTCACCAACTAAAGTGTCTTAACCTGCTGTTTTCTTCCGTTCCCAACAGACGCACACTTTTCCGTCACTCCAGCATTCTCAGTCACTGTGTGGGAGAAGGAGCCTCTTCGTTCTCTCATAAGAAGACGAGGATAGTGAGCCTTACAGCTGAAGATCAGAGACAGTGCACATCCTTCTTCATAGAGCCGGTGCAGTGGATGGAGCAGGCCTTACTAGGTGTTATGGATGGACAGGTAGTAGCTGACTGCTTTACACATCTGGGGCCTCATTTATAAAACTTTGCGTAGGATTTGCGTCAGAAGTGGCATACGAATGAAACATAGGACGTGCGTACGCAGAGAAATATTCAGATTTATAAAACCGTGCGCACGCACATCCTATGCATTTTCCCTTAATAAATCACAAACAATTCTAAATGTAGTGCAGCTTTTGCGGCTTCATGTCACGCCCATAGTTGCCCATAAATAGTCCGTGAAACGCCTACAAGTTAAATATTCATCGATTGCGAAATTCATGTTAAACACAGAGAGGAAATAATAAAAACGTAACTTCACTCAATGTGAAGTAGAAGTTATCGTTGGCGAGGTGGAAAAGAGGAGAAAATGTTGTTTGGAAGGCACAGTGTTGGCATTACTAATGCCAAAAAAGCACGTGCAGACGCCGTAAATGCTGTAGCCTCACAACCTCCGGACTGTGGCCAAAGAAATGGTCGGACATCAAAGTCGAGGCAAAAAAGCGTCTGAGTCATTAATTCTATTAGAAAGGTGGCCAAGGAGTTGGGCGAAATCAAGACTGTCTTAACTGAAATAAACTGCACACTGAGGGAATTCTTGTATAAATAGTATATTTTTTCCACACCTTTTGTTGTGAAGATGATGCATTCACTCCGAATCCTTCCATTTATTCGCCACATCTTCTAAGAGCGCAATATCAGTCATTGTGCGTCATTACGCATTGTGATGGGGCATTTTATTTCCATCCATTTAATTCTGCATCTGACAAGCTACAGATGTCGGTTATAATCTACTTGGAAATGGTAAATAGTTCAGCGCAAATGTAATTTCTTGCACCTTTCTGAATGGTTGTTATTTACTGAGAGGCAGTATTGCCATTTATTTTACACAACCGTCTAAAGTTTCACTCA
This sequence comes from Hybognathus amarus, assembly GCA_030378365.1. Classification (NCBI taxonomy): domain Eukaryota; kingdom Metazoa; phylum Chordata; class Actinopteri; order Cypriniformes; family Leuciscidae; genus Hybognathus; species Hybognathus amarus. The sequence continues at coordinate 433,381 of JAQIUQ010007203.1, read as the reverse complement.
CTTTCACGTGTTTTTTCCAACTGCTGACAGTGTCGCCATTTCTCATTTCACCTGTTTTTGTTCGTACGCCTGGGTCAGAGCTTCCGTGAAGGACCGACATTTTACCGTCAAGTTTGCTTTTTATAAATACCAACTATTCCGTAGAGAGCGGCGTACACCTTCTTTTGTGCGTACGTAACGTTTATAAATGAGGCCCCTAGACACACAATTAAATAGAATGATCAAAACGTTGTTTTGTGTGTCCATTTACTTTTTTACAAGTATGTTTTTTTTAACTATTGGCTGTAAGATTGATAATTTGTTATTAAAATGTTATTCTTTGTGGCTAGAGGTTGTAGTGGCTATGCCATTTTCTTTCTTTGTTGGTGTTTTGAATATATTTCAAAGTAAAAGCTTTTGTAATATCTCTCTTGTAGCTGTTGTGTCCCAAGTGCAGCTCAAAGCTGGGCTCGTTCAACTGGTATGGTGAACAGTGTTCGTGTGGGGGCGCTGGGTGACACCGGCTTTCCAGATGCACAAGAACCGAGTGGATGAAATCAAACACATGAGTATATCTGCACTCAAATGACCAACAAATAAACATATGTATTGTATGCTCTGAAGTTTTTGACATTGTTTGTGTTTTAAAATTGGAATAAACATAAAAAACATTTCATATATCAGAAACACCATGTAAAAAGCCCTGTGCTTTACTTTGACTTTAACTTTGGTTAAAGGTTTTGATATACAAGTTTTATTTTATCTACCTTACCATTCAAACATTTGGGGCCTAAAAAAATATGCTCATCAGTGCTGCATATTTGATCAACAGCAGTGTTGGGTAACTTACTCCAAAATAACTCATTTAATTATCAACAGTGTAATTAGATTATTGTACTAAT